>JBAPLH010000082.1:0-124361 GCA_037897445.1 Ceriops zippeliana
ATTGACTATTTCTTAACGACTATACTCATTATGAAACACTATTTCCATGAATCTTCTATAACATGAATTCAATCAATTGCAGTAAACAATAGAGTTCTTGATCTTGAATTACTTTGCTTATTGATATTAATTCGTCGAATTCTAGAATAATGAGTGCCTCCCATCATTTCTGGTTAGCTCGTCGAATCTTTTGATTCCAAACACACTTTTTGATATAAAGCGATAATGAAATTGACATATGTTGCTAAACAATGAAGTATATTAATTAAATCAAACAAGTATTAACACCATTATTACTCCACATCTGTTTACATCTATCAGCCAAAGGAGTCATTCATCTGGGTTTGCATTTCGTGTAATGTCAACTTGATTAATTCCTAAATAATGGGACTTTCTAATCACCTCAAGCTAATTAGGCTCCTCTTCTTGTTACAAGAACTATTTTTCATGCATTCACCATGAAATTATCTATTGACTCCTTCTTAACAACTATATTCATTATGAAAACAAATTCCATGAATCGCCTATAACATGAATTCATTCAATTGCAACAAACAATAGAGTTCTTGATCTTAAATTGCATTTCTTATTAATATTAATTGGTTGAATTCTAAAATAAAGAATGTTTCCCATCATTTCTTGTTAGCAGGTCAAATCTTTTGAATCCAAACAAACTTTTTGATAAAGTGATAATGAAATTGACATATGTTGCTAAACAATGAAGTATATTAATTAAATGAAACAAGTATTAACACCATTATTACTCCAAATCTGTTTCCGTCCATCAGCCAAACGAGTCATTCATCTTGGATTGCATTTCATGATATGTGAACTTGTTTAATTACTAAATAATGAGACTTTCTAATCATCTTCGGCTAATTAGGCTCCTCTTCTTGTTACAAGAACTATTTTTCATTCATTAACCATGAAATTCTCTATTGACTATTTCTTAAAGGACTATATTCATTATGAAAACAATTTCCATGAATCGTCTATAACATGAATTCTTTCAATTGCCGCAAACAATAGAGTTCTTGATCTTGAATTGATTTTCTTATTGATATTAATTGGTTGAATTCTAAAATAAACAGAGCGTCCCATCATTTCTGGTTAGCAAGTCGAATCTTTTGATTACCAACACACACACTTTCTGATATAAGCGATAATGAAATTGACATATGTTGCTAAACAACAAAGTATATTAATTAAATCAAACAAGTATAAATACGATTTTTACTCAAAATCTGTTTACATCCATCAGCCAAAGGAGCCATTCATCTTGGTTTGCATTTCGTGCTAATATGAACCTATTAATTCCAAAATAATGAGCATTTCTAATCACCTTAAGCTAATTACGCTCCTCTTCTTGTTACAAGAAATATTTTTCATGCATTAACCATGAAATTATCTGTTGACTCTTTCTTAACGACTATATTCGTTAGGAAAGCAATTTCCATGAATCATCTATAACATGAATTCATTCAATTGCAACAAACAATAGAGTTGTTGATCTTAAATTGCATTTCTTATTGATATTAATTGGTTGAATTGTAAAATAGAGATTGTCTCCCATCATTTCTGGTTAGCAGGTCAAATCTTTTGATTCCAAACACACTTTTTGATGAAGCGATAATAAAATTGACATATGTTGCTAAACAATGAAGTATATTAATTAAATCAAACAAGTATTAACACCATTATTACTCCACATCTGTTTACATCCATCAGCCAAAGGAGTCATTCATCTGGGTTTGCATTTCGTGTAATGTGAACTTGATTAATTCCTAAATAATGAGAGTTTCTACTCACCTTAAGCTAATTATGCTCCTCTTCTTGTTACAAGGACTATTTTCATGCATTGACCATGAAATTATATGTTGACTCTTTCTTAACGACTATATTAATTATGAAACCAATTTCTGTGAATCGTCTATAACATGAATTCATTCAATTGCAACAAACAATAGAGTTGTTGATCTTAAATTGCATTTCTTATTGATATTAATTGGTTGAATTCTAAAATAGAGATTGTCTCCCATCATTTCTGGTTAGCAGGTCAAATCTTTTGATTCCAAACACACTTTTTGATAAAGCGATAATAAAATTGACATATGTTGCTAAACAATGAAGTATATTAATTAAATCAAACAAGTATTAACACCATTATTACTCCACATCTGTTTACATCCATCAGCCAAAGGAGTCATTCATCTGGGTTTGCATTTCATGTAATGTGAACTTGATTAATTCCTAAATAATGAGAGTTTCTACTCACCTTAAGCTAATTACGCTCCTCTTCTTGTTACAAGGACTATTTATCATGCATTGACCATGAAATTATATGTTGACTCTTTCTTAAGGACTATATTCATTATGAAAACAATTTCCATCAATCGTCTATAACATCAATTCATTCAATTGCAACAAACAATAGAGTTCTTGATCTTAAATTGATTAATCGGTTGAATTCTAAAATAAAGAGTACATCCCATCATTTCTAGATAGCAAGGCTCCTCTTTTGATTCCAAACACACTTTTTGATACGGTGATAATGAAATTGACATATGTTACTAAACAACGAAGTATATAAATTAAATCAAACAAGTATTAACACCATTATTACTACGAATCTGTTTGCGTCCATCAGCCAAATGGTCATTCGTCTTGGATAGCATTTCATGGCAATGTGAACTTCTTTAATTACTAAATAATGGGACTTTCTAATCACTTCAAGCTAATTAGGCTCCTCTTCTTGTTACAAGAACTATTTTTCATGCATTGACCATGAAATTATCTGTTGACTCTTTCTTAAGGACTATATTCATTATGAAAACAATTTCCATGAATTGCCTATAACATGAATTCATTCAATTGCAACAAATAATAAAGTTCATGATCTTAAATTGCTTTTCTTATTGATATTAATTGGTTGAATTCTAAAATAAAGAGTGTCTCCCATCATTTCTAGTTAGCAGGTCGAATCTTTTGATTCGAAGCACACTTTTTGATAAAGCAATAATGAAATTTGACATATGTTGCTAAAACAATGAAGTATATTAATTAAATCAAAAACAAGTATTAACACCATTATTACTCCACATCTGTTTACATACATCAGCCAAAGGAGTCATTCATCTGGGTTTGCATTTCGTGTAATGTGAACTTGATTAATTCCTAAATAATGAGAGTTTCTACTCACCTTAAGCTAATTACGCTCCACTTCTTGTTACAAGGACTATTTTTCATGCATTGACCATGAAATTAAAGGTTGACTCTTTCTTAACGACTATATTCATTATGAAAACAATTTCCATGAATTGTGTCTATAACATGAATTCATTCAATTGCAACAAACAATAGAGTTCTTGCTCTTAAATTGCATTTCTTATTGATTTTAATTGGTCGAATTCTAAAATAAAGAGTACCTCCCTTCATTTGTGGTTAGTAACTCCAATCTTTTGATTCCAAACCACTTTTTGATAAAGTGATAATGAAATTGACATATGTTGCTAAACAATGAAGTATATTAATTAAATCAAACAAGTATTAACACTATTATTACTCCAAATTTGTTTCCATCCATCAGCCAAATTTGTCATTCATCTTGGATAGCATTTCATGCCAATGTGAAATTGTTTAATCACTAAATAATGAGACTTTCTAAACACCTTAAGCTAATTAGGCTCCTCTTCTTGTTACAAGAACTATTTTTGATGCATTAACCATTAAATTATCTGTTGACCCCTTCTTAACGTCTATATTCATTATGAAAAACAATTTCCATGAATCGTTTATAACATGAATTCATTCAATTGCAACAAACAATAGAGTTCTTGATCTCGAATTGCATTTCTTATTGATATTAATTGGTTGAATTCTAATATACAGAGTACCTCCCATTATTTCTAGTTAGCAAGGCTCCTCTTTTGATTCCAAACACACTTTTTGATACAGTAGTAATGAAATTGACATATGTTGCTAAACAACGATGTATATTAATTAAATCAAACATGTATTAACACCATTATTATTCAAAATCTGTTTACATCGATCAGCCAAATGAGTCATTCATCTAGGTTTGCATTTCGTGCTAATGTGGACTTGATTAGTTCCTAAATAATGAGAGTTTCTACTCACCTTAAGTTAATTACGCTCCTCTTCTTGTTACAAGAACTATTTTTCATGGATTGACTATGAAATTATATGTTGACTCTTTCTTAACGACTATATTCATTATGAAAACAATTTCCATGAATCGTCTATAACATGAATTCATTCAATTGCAACAAACAATAGAGTTCTTGATCTTAAATTGCATTTCTTATTGATAGTAATTGGTTGAATTCTAAAATAAAGAGTACCTCCCATCATTTGTGGTAAGCAAGTCGAATCTTTTGATTGCAAACCACTTTTTGATAAAGTGATAATGAAATTGACATATGTTGCTAAAGAATGAAGTATATCCAAATGGGTCATTCATCTTGGATAGCATTTTCATGCCAATGTGAACTTGTTTAATTACTAAATAATGGGACTTTCTAATCACCCTCAAGCTAATTAGGCTCCTCTTCTTGTTACAAGAACTATTTTTCATGCATTCACCATGAAAATTATCTGTTGACTCTTTCTTAACGACTATATTCATTATGAAAACAATTTCCATGAATCGTCTATAACATGAATTCATTCAATTGCAACAAACAATAGAGTTCTTGATCTTAAATTGCATTTCTTGTTGATAGTAATTGGTTGAATTCTAAAATAAAGACTACCTCCCATCATTTGTGGTAGCAAGTCGAATCTTTTGATTGCAAACCACATTTTGATAAAGTGATAATGAAATTGACAAATGTTGCTAAACAATGAAGTATATTAATTAATTCAAACAAGTATTAACACCATTATTACTCCAACTCTATTTGCGTCCATCAGCCAAATGGGTCATTCGTCTTGGATAGCATTTCATGCCAATGTGAACTTGTTTAATTACTAAATAATGGGACTTTCTAATCACCTCAAGCTAATTAGGCTCCTCTTCTTGTTACAAGAACTATTTTTCATGCATTCACCATGAAATTATCTGTTGACTCTTTCTTAACGACTATATTCATTATGAAACCAATTTCCATGAATCGTCTATAACATGAATTTATTCAATTGCAACAAACAATAGAGTTCTTGATCTTAAATTGCATTTTTTTATTGATATTAATTGGTTGAATTCTAAAGTAAAGAGTACATCCCATCATTTCTAGTTAGCAAGGCTCCTCTTTTGATTCCAAACGCACTTTTTGATACGGTGATAATGAAATTGACATATGTTACTAAACAACGAAGTATATAAATTAAATCAAATAAGTATTAACACCATTATTACTCCCAACCTGTTTGCGTCCATCAGCCAATTGGGTCATTCGTCTTGGATAGCATTTCATGCCAATGTGAACTTGTTTAATTACTAAATAATGGGACTTTCTAATCACCTCAAGCTAATTAGGCTCCTCTTCTTGTTAGAAGAACTATTTTTCATGCATTCACCATGAAATTATCTCTTCACTCTTTCTTAAGGACTATATTCATTATGAAAACAATTTCCATGAATTGCCTATAACATGAATTCATTCAATTGCAACAAACAATAGAGTTCTTGATCTTAAATTGCATTTCTTATTGATATTAATTGGTTGAATTCTAAAATAAAGAGTACCTCCCATCATTTGTGGTTAGTAACTCCAATCTTTTGATTCCAAACCACTTTTTTGATAAAGTGATAATGAAATTGACATATGTTGCTAAAACAATGAAGTAGATTAATTAAATCAAACAAGTATTTAACACTATTGTTACTCCAAATCTGTTTGCATACATCAGCCAAATTTGTCATTCATCTTGGATAGCATTTCATGCCAATGTGAAATTGTTTAATTACTAAATAATGAGACTTTCTAAACACCTTAAGCTAATTAGGCTCCTCTTCTTGTTACATGAACTATTTTTCATGCATTAACCATTAAATTACCTGTTGACCCCTTCTTAAACGTCTATATTCATTCTGAAAAACAATTTCCATGAATCGTTTATAACATGAATTCATTCTCAATTGCAACAAAACAATAGGGTTCTTGATCTCGAATTGCATTTCTTATTGATATTAATTGGTTGAATTCTAATATAAAGAGTACCTCCCATTATTTCTGGTTAGCAAGGCTCCTCTTTTGATTCCAAACAAACTTTTTGATACGGTGATAATGAAATTGACATATGTTGCTAAACAATGAAGTATATTAATTAAATCAAACATGTATTAACACCATTATTATTCAAAATCTGTTTACATCCATCAGCCACATGAGTCATTCATCTGGGTTTGCATTTCGTGCTATTGTGAACTTGATTAATTCCTAAATAATGAGAGTTTCTACTCACCTTAAGCTAATTACACTCCTCTTCTTGTTACAAGAACTATTTTTCATGGATTGACCATGAAATTATATGTTGACTCTTTCTTAACGACTATATTCATTATGAAAACAATTTCCATGAATCGTCTATAACATGAATTCATTCAATTGCAACAAACAATAGAGTTCTTGATCTTAAATTGCATTTCTTAGTGATAGTAAATGGTTGAATTCTAAAATAAAGAGTACCTCCCATCATTTGTGGTTAGTAAGTCGAATCTTTTGATTGCAAACCACTTTTTGATAAAGTGATAATGAAATTGACATATGTTGCTAAACAATGAAGTAGATTAATTAAATCAAACAAATATTAACACTATTGTTACTCCAAATCTGTTTGCATACATCAGCCAAATTTGTCATTCAACTTGGATAGCATTTCATGCCAATGTGAAATTGTTTAATTACTAAATAATGAGACTTTCTAAACACCTTAAGCTAATTAGGCTCCTCTTCTTGTTACAAGAACTATTTTTCATGCATTAACCATTAAATTACCTGTTGACCCCTTCTTAACGTCTATATTCATTATGAAAACAATTTCCATGAATCGTTTATAACATGAATTCATTCAATTGCAAAAAACAATAGGGTTCTTGATCTCGAATTGCATTTCTTATTGATATTAATTGGTTGAATTCTAATATAAAGAGTACCTCCCATTATTTCTGGTTAGCAAGGCTCCTCTTTTGATTCAAAAACAAACTTTTTGATACGGTGATAATGAAATTGACATATGTTGGTTAACAATGAAGTATATTAATTAAATCAAACATGTATTAACACCATTATTATTCAAAATCTGTTTACATCCATCAGCCAAATGAGTCATTCATCTGGGTTTGCATTTCGTGCTATTGTGAACTTGACTAATTCCTAAATAATGAGAGTTTCTACTCACCTTAAGCTAATTACACTCCTCTTCTTGTTACAAGAACTATTTTTCATGGATTGACCATGAAATTATATGTTGACTCTTTCTTAACGACCATATTCATTATGAAAACAATTTCCATGAATCGTCTATAACATGAATTCATTCAATTGCAACAAACAATAGAGTTCTTGATCTTAAATTGTATTTCTTATTGATAGTAAATGGTTGAATTCTAAAATAAAGAGTACCTCCCATCATTTGTGGTTAGCAAGTCGAATCTTTTGATTGCAAACCACTTTTTGATAAAGTGATAATGAAATTGACATATGTTGCTAAACAATGAAGTATATTAATTAAATCAAACAAGTATTAACACCATTATTACTCCAAATCTGTTTGCGTTCATCAGCCAATTTTGTCATTCATCTCGGATAGCATTTCGTGCCAATGTGAAATTGTTTAATGACTAAATAATGAGACTATCTAAACACCTTAAGCTAATTAGGAACCTCTTCTTGTTACATGAACTCTTTTTCATGCATTAACCATTAAATTATCTGTTGACCCCTTCTTAACGTCTATATTCATTATGAAAACAATTTCCATGAATCGTTTATAACATGAATTCATTCAATTGCAACAAACAATAGGGTTCTTGATCTCGAATTGCATTTCTTATTGATATTAATTGGTTGAATTCTAATATAAAGAGTACCTCCCATTATTTCTGGTTAGCAAGGCTCCTCTTTTGATTCCAAACAAACTTTTTGATACGGTGATAATGAAATTGACATATGTTGGTAAACAATGAAGTATATTAATTAAATCAAACATGTATTAACACCATTATTATTCAAAATCTGTTTACATCCATCAGCCAAATGAGTCATTCATCTGGGTTTGCATTTCGTGCTATTGTGAACTTGACTAATTCCTAAATAATGAGAGTTTCTACTCACCTTAAGCTAATTACACTCCTCTTCTTGTTACAAGAACTATTTTTCATGGATTGACCATGAAATTATATGTTGACTCTTTCTTAACGACCATATTCATTATGAAAACAATTTCCATGAATCGTCTATAACATAAATTCATTCAATTGCAACAAACAATAGAGTTCTTGATCTTAAATTGCATTTCTTATTGATAGTAAATGGTTGAATTCTAAAGTAAAGAGTACATCCCATCATTTCTAGTTAGCAAGGCTCCTCTTTTGATTCCAAACGCACTTTTTGATACGGTGATAATGAAATTGACATATGTTACTAAACAACAAAGTATATAAATTAAATCAAACAAGTATTAACACCATTATTACTTCCAATCTGTTTGCGTCCATCAGCCAAATGGGTCATTCGTCTTGGATAGCATTTCATGCCAATGTGAACTTGTTTAATTACTAAATAATGGGACTTTCTAATCACCTCAAGCTAATTAGGCTCCTCTTCTTGTTACAAGAACTATTTTTCATGCATTCACCATGAAATTATCTGTTGACTCTTTCTTAACGACTATATTCATTATGAAACCAATTTCCATGAATCGTCTATAACATGAATTTATTCAATTGCAACAAACAATAGAGTTCTTGATCTTAAATTGCATTTTTTATTGATATTAATTGGTTGAATTCTAAAGTAAAGAGTACATCCCATCATTTCTAGTTAGCAAGGCTCCTCTTTTGATTCCAAACGCACTTTTTGATACGGTGATAATGAAATTGACATATGTTACTAAACAACGAAGTATATAAATTAAATCAAACAAGTATTAACACCATTATTACTTCCAATCTGTTTGCGTCCATCAGCCAAATGGGTCATTCGTCTTGGATAGCATTTCATGCCAATGTGAACTTGTTTAATTACTAAATAATGGGACTTTCTAATCACCTCAAGCTAATTAGGCTCCTCTTCTTATTAGAAGAACTATTTTTCATGCATTCACCATGAAATTATCTCTTCACTCTTTCTTAAGGACTATATTCATTATGAAAACAATTTCCATGAATTGCCTATAACATGAATTCATTCAATTGCAACAAACAATAGAGTTCTTGATCTTAAATTGCATTTCTTATTGATATTAATTGGTTGAATTCTAAAATAAAGAGTACCTCCCATCATTTGTGGTTAGTAACTCCAATCTTTTGATTCCAACCACTTTTTGATAAAGTGATAATGAAATTGACATATGTTGCTAAACAATGAAGTAGATTAATTAAATCAAACAAATATTAACACTATTGTTACTCCAAATCTGTTTGCATACATCAGCCAAATTTGTCATTCAACTTGGATAGCATTTCATGCCAATGTGAAATTGTTTAATTACTAAATAATGAGACTTTCTAAACACCTTAAGCTAATTAGGCTCCTATTCTTGTTACAAGAACTATTTTTCATGCATTAACCATTAAATTACCTGTTGACCCCTTCTTAACGTCTATATTCATTATGAAAACAATTTCCATGAATCGTTTATAACATGAATTCATTCAATTGCAACAAACAATAGGGTTCTTGATCTCGAATTGCATTTCTTATTGATATTAATTGGTTGAATTCTAATATAAAGAGTACCTCCCATTATTTCTGGTTAGCAAGGCTCCTCTTTTGATTCCAAACAAACTTTTTGATACGGTGATAATGAAATTGACATATGTTGGTAAACAATGAAGTATATTAATTAAATCAAACATGTATTAACACCATTATTATTCAAAATCTGTTTACATCCATCAGCCAAATGAGTCATTCATCTGGGTTTGCATTTCGTGCTATTGTGAACTTGACTAATTCCTAAATAATGAGAGTTTCTACTCACCTTAAGCTAATTACACTCCTCTTCTTGTTACAAGAACTATTTTTCATGGATTGACCATGAAATTATATGTTGACTCTTTCTTAACGACCATATTCATTATGAAAACAATTTCCATGAATCGTCTATAACATGAATTTATTCAATTGCAACAAACAATAGAGTTCTTGATCTTAAATTGCATTTTTTATTGATATTAATTGGTTGAATTCTAAAGTAAAGAGTACATCCCATCATTTCTAGTTAGCAAGGCTCCTCTTTTGATTCCAAACGCACTTTTTGATACGGTGATAATGAAATTGACATATGTTACTAAACAACAAAGTATATAAATTAAATCAAACAAGTATTAACACGATTATTACTTCCAATCTGTTTGCGTCCATCAGCCAAATGGGTCATTCGTCTTGGATAGCATTTCATGCCAATGTGAACTTGTTTAATTACTAAATAATGGGACTTTCTAATCACCTCAAGCTAATTAGGCTCCTCTTCTTGTTACAAGAACTATTTTTCATGCATTCACCATGAAATTATCTGTTGACTCTTTCTTAACGACTATATTCATTATGAAACCAATTTCCATGAATCGTCTATAACATGAATTTATTCAATTGCAACAAACAATAGAGTTCTTGATCTTAAATTGCATTTTTTTATTGATATTAATTGGTTGAATTCTAAAGTAAAGAGTACATCCCATCATTTCTAGTTAGCAAGGCTCCTCTTTTGATTCCAAACGCACTTTTTGATACGGTGATAATGAAATTGACATATGTTACTAAACAACGAAGTATATAAATTAAATCAAACAAGTATTAACACCATTATTACTTCCAATCTGTTTGCGTCCATCAGCCAAATGGGTCATTCGTCTTGGATAGCATTTCATGCCAATGTGAACTTGTTTAATTACTAAATAATGGGACTTTCTAATCACCTCAAGCTAATTAGGCTCCTCTTCTTATTAGAAGAACTATTTTTCATGCATTCACCATGAAATTATCTCTTCACTCTTTCTTAAGGACTATATTCATTATGAAAACAATTTCCATGAATTGCCTATAACATGAATTCATTCAATTGCAACAAACAATAGAGTTCTTGATCTTAAATTGCATTTCTTATTGATATTAATTGGTTGAATTCTAAAATAAAGAGTACCTCCCATCATTTGTGGTTAGTAACTCCAATCTTTTGATTCCAAACCACTTTTTGATAAAGTGATAATGAAATTGACATATGTTGCTAAACAATGAAGTAGATTAATTAAATCAAACAAATATTAACACTATTGTTACTCCAAATCTGTTTGCATACATCAGCCAAATTTGTCATTCAACTTGGATAGCATTTCATGCCAATGTGAAATTGTTTAATTACTAAATAATGAGACTTTCTAAACACCTTAAGCTAATTAGGCTCCTCTTCTTGTTACAAGAACTATTTTTCATGCATTAACCATTAAATTACCTGTTGACCCCTTCTTAACGTCTATATTCATTATGAAAACAATTTCCATGAATCGTTTATAACATGAATTCATTCAATTGCAACAAACAATAGGGTTCTTGATCTCGAATTGCATTTCTTATTGATATTAATTGGTTGAATTCTAATATAAAGAGTACCTCCCATTATTTCTGGTTAGCAAGGCTCCTCTTTTGATTCCAAACAAACTTTTTGATACGGTGATAATGAAATTGACATATGTTGGTAAACAATGAAGTATATTAATTAAATCAAACATGTATTAACACCATTATTATTCAAAATCTGTTTACATCCATCAGCCAAATGAGTCATTCATCTGGGTTTGCATTTCGTGCTATTGTGAACTTGACTAATTCCTAAATAATGAGAGTTTCTACTCACCTTAAGCTAATTACACTCCTCTTCTTGTTACAAGAACTATTTTTCATGGATTGACCATGAAAATTATATGTTGACTCTTTCTTAACGACCATATTCATTATGAAAAACAATTTCCATGAATCGTCTATAACATGAATTCATTCAATTGCAACAAACAATAGAGTTCTTGATCTTAAATTGCATTTCTTATTGATAGTAAATGGTTGAATTCTAAAATAAAGAGTACCTCCCATCATCATTTGTGGTTAGCAAGTCGAATCTTTTGATTGCAAACCACTTTTTGATAAAGTGTGATAATGAAATTGACATATGTTGCTAAACAAATGAAGTATATTAATTAAATCAAACAAGTATTAACACCATTATTACTCCAAATCTGTTTGCGTTCATCAGCCAATTTTGTCATTCATCTCGGATAGCATTTCGTGCCAATGTGAAATTGTTTAATGACTAAATAATGAGACTATCTAAAACACCTTAAGCTAATTAGGAACCTCTTCTTGTTACATGAACTCTTTTTTCATGCATTAACCATTAAATTATCTGTTGACCCCTTCTTAACGTCTATATTCATTATGAAAACAATTTTCCATGAATCGTTTATAACATGAATTCATTCAATTCCACCAAACAATAGAGTTCTTGATCTCGAATTGCATTTCTTATTGATATTAATTGGTTGAATTCTAATATAAAGAGTACCTCCCATTATTTTCTGGTTAGCAAGGCTCCTCTTTTGATTCCGAACACACTTTTTGATATGGTGTTAATGAAATTGACATATGTTGCTAAACAACGAAGTATATTAATTAAATCAAACATGTATTAACACCATTATTATTCCAAATCTGTTTACATCCATCAGCCAAATGAGTCATTCATCTGGGGTTTGCATTTCGTGCTAATGTGAACTTGATTAATGCCTAAATAATGGGAGTTTCTACTCACCTTAAGCTAATTATGCTCCTCTTCTTGTTACAAGAACTATTTTTCATGGATTGACCATGAAATTATATGTTGACTCTTTCTTAATGACTATATTCATTATGAAAATAATTTCCATGAATCGTCTATAACATGAATTCATTCAAATTGCCAACAAATAATAGAGTTTTTGATCTCGAATTGCATTTCCTATTGATATTAATTGGTTGAATTCTAACATAAAGAGTATCTCCCTTTATTTCTAGTTAGCAACTCCTCTTTTGATTCCAAACACACTTTTTGATACGATGATAATGAAATTGACTATGTTGCTAAACAACAAAGTATATTAATTAAATCAAACTTGTATTAACACCATTATTACTCCAAATCTGTTTCCATCCATCAGCCAAATGAGTCATTCAGGTTGGATTGCATTTCATGCCAAAGTGAACTTGTTTTAATTCCTAAATAATGGGACATTCTAATCACCTCAAGCTAATTAGGCACAAGAACTATTTTTCATGCATTGACCATGAAATTATCTGTTGACTCTTTCTTAACGACTATATTCATTATGAAACCAATTTCCATGAATCTTCTATAACATGAATTCATTCAATTGCAACAAACAATAGAGTTCTTGATCTTAAATTGCATTTCTTATTGATATTAATTGGTTGAATTCTAAAATAAAGAGTACATCCCATCATTTCCAGTTAGCAAGGCTCCTCTTTTGATTCCAAACGCACTTTTTGATACGGTGATAATGAAATTGACATATGTTACTAAACAACAAAGTATATAAATTAAATCAAACAAGTATTAACACTATTGTTCCTCCAAATCTGTTTGCATCCATCAGCCAAATTTGTCATTCATCTTGGATAGCATTTCATGCCAATGTGAAATTGTTTAATTACTAAATAATGAGACGTTCTAAACACCTTAAGCTAATTAGGCTCCTGTTCTTCTTACAAGAACTATTTTTCATGCATTAACCATTAAATTATCTGTTGACCCCTTCTTAACGTCTATATTGATTATGAAAACAATTTCCATGAATCGTTTATAACATGAATTCATTCAATTGCAACAAACATTAGAGTTCTTGATCTTGAATTGCATTTCTTATTGATATTAATTGGTTGAATTCTAATATAAAGAGTACCTCCCATTATTTCTGGTTAGCAAGGCTTCTCTTTTGATTCCAAACACACTTTTTGATACGGTGATAATGAAATTGACATATGTTGCTAAACAACGAAGTATATTAATTAAATCAAACATGTATTAACACCATTATTATTCCAAATTTGTTTACATCCATCAGCCAAATGAGTCATTCATCTGGGTTTGCATTCCGTGCTAATGTGAACTTGATTAATTCCTAAATAATGAGAGTTTCTACTCACCTTAAGCTAATTCCGCTTCTCTTCTTGTTACAAGAACTATTTTTCATGGATTGACCATGAAATTATATGTTGACTCTTTCTTAACGACTATATTCATGATGAAAACAATTTCCATTAATCGTCTATAACATGAATTCATTCAATTGCAACAAACAATAGAGTTCTTGATCTTAAATTGCATTTCTTATTGATAGTAAATGGTTGAATTCTAAAATAAAGAGTACCTCCCATCATTTGTTGTTAGCAAGTCGAATCTTTTGATTGCAAACCACTTTTTGATAAAGTGATAATGAAATTGACATATGTTGCTAAACAATGAAGTACATTAATTAAATCAAACAAGTATTAACGCCATTATTACTCCAAATCCGTTTGCGTCCATCAGCCAATTTTGTCATTCATTTTGGATAGCATTTCATGCCAATGTGAAATTGTTTAATGACTAAATAATGAGAATTTCTAAACACCTTAAGCTAATTAGGCTCCTCTTCTTGTTACAAGAACTATTTTTCATGCATTAACCATTAAATTATCTGTTGACCCCTTCTTAACGTCTATATTCATTGTGAAAACAATTTCCATGAATCGTTTATAACATGAATTCATTCAATTGCAACAAACAATAGAGTTTTTGATCTCGAATTGCATTTCCTATTGATATTAATTGGTTGAATTCTAACATAAAGAGTATCTCCCTTTATTTCTAGTTAGCAACTCCTCTTTTGATTCCAAACACACTTTTTGATACGATGATAATGAAATTGACAATGTTGCTAAACAACAAAGTATATTAAATAAATCAAACTTGTATTAACACCATTATTACTCCAAATCTGTTTCCATCCATCAGCCAAATGAGTCATTCAGGTTGGATTGCATTTCATTCCAAGGTGAACTTGTTTAATTCCTAAATAATGGGACTTTCTAATCACCTTAAGCTAATTAGGCACGTCTTCCTGTTACAAGAACTATTTTTCATGGATTGACCATGAAATTATCTGTTGACTCTTTCTTAACGACTATATTCATTATGAAACCGATTTCCCTGAATCGTCTATAACATGAATTCATTCAATTGCAACAAACAATAGAGTTCTTGATCTTAAATTGCATTTCTTATTGATATTAATTGGTTGAATTCTAAAATAAAGAGTACATCCCATCATTTCTAGTTAGCAAGGCTCCTCTTTTGATTCCAAACGCACTTTTTGATACGGTGATAATGAAATTGACATATGTTACTACACAACGAAGTATATAAATTAAATCGTACAAGTATTAACACCATTATTACTCCAAATCTGTTTGCGTCCATTAGCCAAATGGGTCATTCGTCTTGGATAGTATTTCATGCCAATGTGAACTTGTTTAATTACTAAATAATGGGACTTTCTAATCACCTCAAGCTAATTATGCTCCTCTTCTTGTTACAAGAACTATTTTTCACGCACTCACCATGAAATTATCTCTTGACTCTTTCTTAAGGACTATATTCATTATGAAAACAATTTCCATGAATTGCCTATAACATGAATTCATTCAATTGCAACAAACAATAGAGTTCTTGATCTTAAATTGCTTTTCTTATTGATATTCGAATCTTTTGATTCCAAACACACATTTTGATAAAGCGATAATGAAATTGACATATGTTGCTAAACAATGAAGTATATTAATTAAATCAAACAAGTATTGACACCATTATTACTCCACATCTGTTTACATCCATTAGCCAAAGGAGTCATTCATCGGGGTTTGCATTTCACGTAATGTGAACTTGATTAATTCCTAAATAATGAGAGTTTCTACTCACCTTAAGCTAATTACGCTCCTCTTCTTGTTACAAGGACTATTTTTCATGCATTGACCATGAAATTATATGTTGACTCTTTCTTAAGGACTATATTCATTATGAAAACAATTTCCATGAATAGTCTATAACATGAATTCATTCAATTGCAACAAACAATAGAGTTCTTGATCTTAAATTGCATTTCTTATTGATAGTAATTGGTTGAATTCTAAAATAAAGAGTACCTCCCATCATTTCTAGTTAGCAAGGCTCCTCTTTTGATTCCAAACGCACTTTTTGATACGGTGATAATGAAATTGACATATGTTACTAAACAAGGATGTATATAAATTAAGTCAAACAAGTATTAACACCATTATTACTCCCAATCTGTTTGCGTCCATCAGCCAAATGGGTCATTCGTCTTGGATAGCATTTCATGCCAATGTGAACTTGTTTAATTACTAAATAATGAGACTTTCTAAACACCTTAAGCTAATTAGGCTCCTGTTCTTCTTACAAGAACTATTTTTCATGCATTAACCATTAAATTATCTGTTGACCCCTTCTTAACGTCTATATTGATTATGAAAACAATTTCCATGAATCGTTTATAACATGAATTCATTCAATTGCAACAAACAATAGAGTTCTTGATCTCGAATTGCATTTCTTATTGATATTAATTGGTTGAATTCTAATATAAAGAGTACCTCCCATTATTTCTGGTTAGCAAGGCTCCTCTTTTGATTCCAAACACACTTTTTGATACGGTGATAATGAAATTGACATATGTTGCTAAACAACGAAGTATATTAATTAAATCAAACATGTATTAACACCATTATTATTCCAAATCTGTTTACATCCATCAGCCAAATGAGTCATTCATCTGGGTTTGCATTCTGTGCTAATGTGAACTTGATTAATTCCTAAATAATGAGAGTTTCTACTCACCTTAAGCTAATTCCGCTTCTATTCTTGTTACAAGAACTATTTTTCATGGATTGACCATGAAATTATATGTTGACTCTTTCTTAATGACTATATTCATGATGAAAACAATTTCCATGAATCGTCTATAACATGAATTCATTCAATTGCAACAAACAATAGAGTTCTTGATCTTAAATTGCATTTCTTATTGATAGTAATTGGTTGAATTCTAAAATATAGAGTACCTCCCATCATTTGTTGTTAGCAAGTCGAATCTTTTGATTGCAAACCTCTTTTTGATAAAGTGATAATGAAATTGACAAATGTTGCTAAACAATGAAGTATATTAATTAATTCAAACAAGTATTAACACCATTATTACTCCAACTCTATTTGCGTCCATCAGCCAAATGGGTCATTCGTCTTGGATAGCATTTCATGCCAATGTGAACTTGTTTAATTACTAAATAATGGGACTTTCTAATCACCTCAAGCTAATTAGGCTCCTCTTCTTGTTACAAGAACTATTTTTCATGCATTCACCATGAAATTATCTGTTGACTCTTTCTTAACGACTATATTCATTATGAAACCAATTTCCATGAATCGTCTATAACATGAATTTATTCAATTGCAACAAACAATAGAGTTCTTGATCTTAAATTGCATTTTTTATTGATATTAATTGGTTGAATTCTAAAGTAAAGAGTACATCCCATCATTTCTAGTTAGCAAGGCTCCTCTTTTGATTCCAAACGCACTTTTTGATACGGTGATAATGAAATTGACATATGTTACTAAACAACGAAGTATATAAATTAAATCAAACAAGTATTAACACCATTATTACTTCCAATCTGTTTGCGTCCATCAGCCAAATGGGTCATTCGTCTTGGATAGCATTTCATGCCAATGTGAACTTGTTTAATTACTAAATAATGGGACTTTCTAATCACCTCAAGCTAATTAGGCTCCTCTTCTTATTAGAAGAACTATTTTTCATGCATTCACCATGAAATTATCTCTTCACTCTTTCTTAAGGACTATATTCATTATGAAAACAATTTCCATGAATTGCCTATAACATGAATTCATTCAATTGCAACAAACAATATAGAGTTCTTGATCTTAAATTGCATTTCTTATTGATATTAATTGGTTGAATTCTAAAATAAAGAGTACCTCCCATCATTTGTGGTTAGTAACTCCAATCTTTTGATTCCAAACCACTTTTTGATAAAGTGATAATGAAATTGACATATGTTGCTAAACAATGAAGTAGATTAATTAAATCAAACAAATATTAACACTATTGTTACTCCAAATCTGTTTGCATACATCAGCCAAATTTGTCATTCATCTTGGATAGCATTTCATGCCAATGTGAAATTGTTTAATTACTAAATAATGAGACTTTCTAAACACCTTAAGCTAATTAGGCTCCTCTTCTTGTTACAAGAACTATTTTTCATGCATTAACCATTAAATTACCTGTTGACCCCTTCTTAACGTCTATATTCATTATGAAAACAATTTCCATGAATCGTTTATAACATGAATTCATTCAATTGCAACAAACAATAGGGTTCTTGATCTCGAATTGCATTTCCTATTGATATTAATTGGTTGAATTCTAACATAAAGAGTATCTCCCTTTATTTCTAGTTAGCAACTCCTCTTTTGATTCCAAACACACTTTTTGATACGATGATAATGAAATTGACTATGTTGCTAAACAACAAAGTATATTAATTAAATCAAACTTGTATTAACACCATTATTACTCCAAATCTGTTTCCATCCATCAGCCAAATGAGTCATTCAGGTTGGATTGCATTTCATGCCAAAGTGAACTTGTTTAATTCCTAAATAATGGGACATTCTAATCACCTCAAGCTAATTAGGCACAAGAACTATTTTTCATGCATTGACCATGAAATTATCTGTTGACTCTTTCTTAACGACTATATTCATTATGAAACCAATTTCCATGAATCTTCTATAACATGAATTCATTCAATTGCAACAAACAATTGAGTTCTTGATCTTAAATTGCATTTCTTATTGATATTAATTTGTTGAATTCTAAAATAAAGAGTACATCCCATCATTTCCAGTTAGCAAGGCTCCTCTTTTGATTCCAAACGCACTTTTTGATACGGTGATAATGAAATTGACATATGTTGCTAAACAACAAAGTATATAAATTAAATCAAACAAGTATTAACACTATTGTTCCTCCAAATCTGTTTGCATCCATCAGCCACATTTGTCATTCATCTTGGATAGCATTTCATGCCAATGTGAAATTGTTTAATTACTAAATAATGAGACTTTCTAAACACCTTAAGCTAATTAGGCTCCTGTTCTTCTTACAAGAACTATTTTTCATGCATTAACCATTAAATTATCTGTTGACCCCTTCTTAACGTCTATATTGATTATGAAAACAATTTCCATGAATCGTTTATAACATGAATTCATTCAATTGCAACAAACAATAGAGTTCTTGATCTCGAATTGCATTTCTTATTGATATTAATTGGTTGAATTCTAATATAAAGAGTACCTCCCATTATTTCTGGTTAGCAAGGCTCCTCTTTTGATTCCAAACAAACTTTTTGATACGGTGATAATGAAATTGACATATGTTGGTAAACAAGGAAGTATATTAATTAAATCAAACATGTATTAACACCATTATTATTCAAAATCTGTTTACATCCATCAGCCAAATGAGTCATTCATCTGGGTTTGCATTTCGTGCTATTGTGAACTTGACTAATTCCTAAATAATGAGAGTTTCTACTCACCTTAAGCTAATTACACTCCTCTTCTTGTTACAAGAACTATTTTTCATGGATTGACCATGAAATTATATGTTGACTCTTTCTTAACGACTATATTCATTATGAAAACAATTTCCATGAATCGTCTATAACATGAATTCATTCAATTGCAACAAACAATAGAGTTCTTGATCTTAAATTGCATTTCTTATTGATAGTAAATGGTTGAATTCTAAAATAAAGAGTACCTCCCATCATTTGTGGTTAGCAAGTCGAATCTTTTGATTGCAAACCACTTTTTGATAAAGTGATAATGAAATTGACATATGTTGCTAAACAATGAAGTATATTAATTAAATCAAACAAGTATTAACACCATTATTACTCCAAATCTGTTTGCGTCCATCAGCCAATTTTGTCATTCATCTCGGATAGCATTTCGTGCCAATGTGAAATTGTTTTAATGACTAAATAATGAGACTATCTAAACACCTTAAGCTAATTAGGCACCTCTTCTTGTTACATGAACTCTTTTTCATGCATTAACCATTAAATTATCTGTTGACCCCTTCTTAACGTCTATATTCATTATGAAAACAATTTCCATGAATCGTTTATAACATGAATTCATTCAATTCCACCAAACAATAGAGTTCTTGATCTCGAATTGCATTTTTTATTGATATTAATTGGTTGAATTCTAATATAAAGAGTACCTCCCATTATTTCTGGTTAGCAAGGCTCCTCTTTTGATTCCGAACACACTTTTTGATATGGTGTTAATGAAATTGACATATGTTGCTAAACAACGAAGTATATTAATTAAATCAAACATGTATTAACACCATTATTATTCCAAATCTGTTTACATCCATCAGCCAAATGAGTCATTCATCTGGGTTTGCATTTCGTGCTATTGTGAACTTGACTAATTCCTAAATAATGAGAGTTTCTACTCACCTTAAGCTAATTACACTCCTCTTCTTGTTACAAGAACTATTTTTCATGGATTGACCATGAAATTATATGTTGACTCTTTCTTAACGACTATATTCATTATGAAAACAATTTCCATGAATCGTCTATAACATGAATTCATTCAATTGCAACAAACAATAGAGTTCTTGATCTTAAATTGCATTTCTTATTGATAGTAAATGGTTGAATTCTAAAATAAAGAGTACCTCCCATCATTTGTGGTTAGCAAGTCGAATCTTTTGATTGCAAACCACTTTTTGATAAAGTGATAATGAAATTGACATATGTTGCTAAACAATGAAGTATATTAATTAAATCAAACAAGTATTAACACCATTATTACTCCAAATCTGTTTGCGTCCATCAGCCAATTTTGTCATTCATCTCGGATAGCATTTCGTGCCAATGTGAAATTGTTTAATGACTAAATAATGAGACTATCTAAACACCTTAAGCTAATTAGGCACCTCTTCTTGTTACATGAACTCTTTTTCATGCATTAACCATTAAATTATCTGTTGACCCCTTCTTAACGTCTATATTCATTATGAAAACAATTTCCATGAATCGTTTATAACATGAATTCATTCAATTCCACCAAACAATAGAGTTCTTGATCTCGAATTGCATTTCTTATTGATATTAATTGGTTGAATTCTAATATAAAGAGTACCTCCCATTATTTCTGGTTAGCAAGGCTCCTCTTTTGATTCCGAACACACTTTTTGATATGGTGTTAATGAAATTGACATATGTTGCTAAACAACGAAGTATATTAATTAAATCAAACATGTATTAACACCATTATTATTCCAAATCTGTTTACATCCATCAGCCAAATGAGTCATTCATCTGGGTTTGCATTTCGTGCTAATGTGAACTTGATTAATGCCTAAATAATGGGAGTTTCTACTCACCTTAAGCTAATTATGCTCCTCTTCTTGTTACAAGAACTATTTTTCATGGATTGACCATGAAATTATATGTTGACTCTTTCTTAATGACTATATTCATTATGAAAATAATTTCCATGAATCGTCTATAACATGAATTCATTCAATTGCAACAAATAATAGAGTTTTTGATCTCGAATTGCATTTCCTATTGATATTAATTGGTTGAATTCTAACATAAAGAGTATCTCCCTTTATTTCTAGTTAGCAACTCCTCTTTTGATTCCAAACACACTTTTTGATACGATGATAATGAAATTGACTATGTTGCTAAACAACAAAGTATATTAATTAAATCAAACTTGTATTAATACCATTATTACTCCAAATCTGTTTCCATCCATCAGCCAAATGAGTCATTCAGGTTGGATTGCATTTCATGCCAAAGTGAACTTGTTTAATTCCTAAATAATGGGACATTCTAATCACCTCAAGCTAATTAGGCACAAGAACTATTTTTCATGCATTGACCATGAAATTATCTGTTGACTCTTTCTTAACGACTATATTCATTATGAAACCAATTTCCATGAATCTTCTATAACATGAATTCATTCAATTGCAACAAACAATTGAGTTCTTGATCTTAAATTGCATTTCTTATTGATATTAATTGGTTGAATTCTAAAATAAAGAGTACATCCCATCATTTCCAGTTAGCAAGGCTCCTCTTTTGATTCCAAACGCACTTTTTGATACGGTGATAATGAAATTGACATATGTTACTAAACAACAAAGTATATAAATTAAATCAAACAAGTATTAACACTATTGTTCCTCCAAATCTGTTTGCATCCATCAGCCACATTTGTCATTCATCTTGGATAGCATTTCATGCCAATGTGAAATTGTTTAATTACTAAATAATGAGACTTTCTAAACACCTTAAGCTAATTAGGCTCCTGTTCTTCTTACAAGAACTATTTTTCATGCATTAACCATTAAATTATCTATTGACCCCTTCTTAACGTCTATATTGATTATGAAAACAATTTCCATGAATCGTTTATAACATGAATTCATTCAATTGCAACAAACATTAGAGTTCTTGATCTTGAATTGCATTTCTTATTGATATTAATTGGTTGAATTCTAATATAAAGAGTACCTCCCATTATTTCTGGTTAGCAAGGCTCCTCTTTTGATTCCAAACACACTTTTTGATACGGTGATAATGAAATTGACATATGTTGCTAAACAACGAAGTATATTAATTAAATCATACATGTATTAACACCATTATTATTCCAAATTTGTTTACATCCATCAGCCAAATGAGTCATTCATCTGGGTTTGCATTCCGTGCTAATGTGAACTTGATTAATTCCTAAATAATGAGAGTTTCTACTCACCTTAAGCTAATTCCGCTTCTCTTCTTGTTACAAGAACTATTTTTCATGGATTGACCATGAAATTATCTGTTGACTCTTTCTTAACGACTATATTCATTATGAAACCGATTTCCCTGAATCGTCTATAACATGAATTCATTCAATTGCAACAAACAATAGAGTTCTTGATCTTAAATTGCATTTCTTATTGATATTAATTGGTTGAATTCTAAAATAAAGAGTACATCCCATCATTTCTAGTTAGCAAGGCTCCTCTTTTGATTCCAAACGCACTTTTTGATACGGTGATAATGAAATTGACATATGTTACTACACAACGAAGTATATAAATTAAATCGTACAAGTATTAACACCATTATTACTCCAAATCTGTTTGCGTCCATCAGCCAAATGGGTCATTCGTCTTGGATAGTATTTCATGCCAATGTGAACTTGTTTAATTACTAAATAATGGGACTTTCTAATCACCTCAAGCTAATTATGCTCCTCTTCTTGTTACAAGAACTATTTTTCACGCACTCACCATGAAATTATCTCTTGACTCTTTCTTAAGGACTATATTCATTATGAAAACAATTTCCATGAATTGCCTATAACATGAATTCATTCAATTGCAACAAACAATAGAGTTCTTGATCTTAAATTGCTTTTCTTATTGATATTCGAATCTTTTGATTCCAAACGCACATTTTGATAAAGCGATAATGAAATTGACATATGTTGCTAAACAATGAAGTATATTAATTAAATCAAACAAGTATTGACACCATTATTACTCCACATCTGTTGACATCCATTAGCCAAAGGAGTCATTCATTGGGGTTTGCATTTCACGTAATGTGAACTTGATTAATTCCTAAATAATGAGAGTTTCTACTCACCTTAAGCTAATTACGCTCCTCTTCTTGTTACAAGGACTATTTTTCATGCATTGACCATGAAATTATATGTTGACTCTTTCTTAAGGACTATATTCATTATGAAAACAATTTCCATGAATAGTCTATAACATGAATTCATTCAATTGCAACAAACAATAGAGTTCTTGATCTTAAATTGCATTTCTTATTGATAGTAATTGGTTGAATTCTAAAATAAAGAGTACCTCCCATCATTTCTAGTTAGCAAGGCTCCTCTTTTGATTCCAAACGCACTTTTTGATACGGTGATAATGAAATTGACATATGTTACTAAACAAGGATGTATATAAATTAAGTCAAACAAGTATTAACACCATTATTACTCCCAATCTATTTGCGTCCATCAGCCAAATGGGTCATTCGTCTTGGATAGCATTTCATGCCAATGTGAACTTGTTTAATTACTAAATAATGAGACTTTCTAAACACCTTAAGCTAATTAGGCTCCTGTTCTTCTTACAAGAACTATTTTTCATGCATTAACCATTAAATTATCTGTTGACCCCTTCTTAACGTCTATATTGATTATGAAAACAATTTCCATGAATCGTTTATAACATGAATTCATTCAATTGCAACAAACAATAGAGTTCTTGATCTCGAATTGCATTTCTTATTGATATTAATTGGTTGAATTCTAATATAAAGAGTACCTCCCATTATTTCTGGTTAGCAAGGCTCCTCTTTTGATTCCGAACACACTTTTTGATACGGTGATAATGAAATTGACATATGTTGCTAAACAACGAAGTATATTAATTAAATCAAACATGTATTAACACCATTATTATTCCAAATCTGTTTACATCCATCAGCCAAATGAGTCATTCATCTGGGTTTGCATTCCGTGCTAATGTGAACTTGATTAATTCCTAAATAATGAGAGTTTCTACTCACCTTAAGCTAATTCCGCTTCTCTTCTTGTTACAAGAACTATTTTTCATGGATTGACCATGAAATTATATGTTGACTCTTTCTTAACGACTATATTCATGATGAAAACAATTTCCATGAATCGTCTATAACATGAATTCATTCAATTGCAACAAACAATAGAGTTCTTGATCTTAAATTGCATTTCTTATTGATAGTAATTGGTTAAATTCTAAAATAAAGAGTACCTCCCATCATTTGTTGTTAGCAAGTCGAATCTTTTGATTGCAAACCACTTTTTGATAAAGTGATAATGAAATTGACATATGTTGCTAAACAATGAAGTACATTAATTAAATCAAACAAGTATTAACGCCATTATTACTCCAAATCCGTTTGCGTCCATCAGCCAATTTTGTCATTCATTTTGGATAGCATTTCATGCCAATGTGAAATTGTTTAATGACTAAATAATGAGAATTTCTAAACACCTTAAGCTAATTAGGCTCCTCTTCTTGTTACAAGAACTATTTTTCATGCATTAACCATTAAATTATCTGTTGACCCCTTCTTAACGTCTATATTCATTGTGAAAACAATTTCCATGAATCGTTTATAACATGAATTCATTCAATTGCAACAAACAATAGAGTTTTTGATCTTGAATTGCATTTCCTATTGATATTAATTGGTTGAATTCTAACATAAAGAGTATCTCCCTTTATTTCTAGTTAGCAACTCCTCTTTTGATTCCAAACACACTTTTTGATACGATGATAATGAAATTGACAATGTTGCTAAACAACAAAGTATATTAAATAAATCAAACTTGTATTAACACCATTATTACTCCAAATCTGTTTCCATCCATCAGCCAAATGAGTCATTCAGGTTGGATTGCATTTCATTCCAAGGTGAACTTGTTTAAATTCCTAAATAATGGGACTTTCTAATCACCTTAAGCTAATTAGGCACGTCTTCCTGTTACAAGAACTATTTTTTCATGGATTGACCATGAAATTATCTGTTGACTCTTTCTTAACGACTATATTCATTATGAAAACCGATTTCCCTGAATCGTCTATAACATGAATTCATTCAATTGCAACAAACAATAGAGTTCTTGATCTTAAATTGCATTTCTTATTGATATTAATTGGTTGAATTCTAAAATAAAGAGTACATCATCCCATCATTTCTAGTTAGCAAGGCTCCTCTTTTGATTCCAAACGCACTTTTTGATACGGTGATAATGAAATTGACATATGTTACTACACAACGAAGTATATAAATTAAATCGTACAAGTATTAACACCATTATTACTCCAAATCTGTTTGCGTCCATTAGCCAAATGGGTCATTCGTCTTGGATAGTATTTCATGCCCAATGTGAACTTGTTTAATTACTAAATAATGGGACTTTCTAATCACCTCAAGCTAATTATGCTCCTCTTCTTGTTACAAGAACTATTTTTCACGCACTCACCATGAAATTATCTCTTGACTCTTTCTTAAGGACTATATTCATTATGAAAACAATTTCCATGAATTGCCTATAACATGAATTCATTCAATTGCAACAAACAATAGAGTTCTTGATCTTAAATTGCTTTTCTTATTGATATTCGAATCTTTTGATTCCAAACACACACATTTTGATAAAGCGATAATGAAATTGACATATGTTGCTAAACAATGAAGTATATTAATTAAATCAAACAAGTATTGACACCATTATTACTCCACATCTGTTTACATCCATTAGCCAAAGGAGTCATTCATCGGGGTTTGCATTTCACGTAATGTGAACTTGATTAATTCCTAAATAATGAGAGTTTCTACTCACCTTAAGCTAATTACGCTCCTCTTCTTGTTACAAGGACTATTTTTCATGCATTGACCATGAAATTATATGTTGACTCTTTCTTAAGGACTATATTCATTATGAAAACAATTTCCATGAATAGTCTATAACATGAATTCATTCAATTGCAACAAACAATAGAGTTCTTGATCTTAAATTGCATTTCTTATTGATAGTAATTGGTTGAATTCTAAAATAAAGAGTACCTCCCATCATTTCTAGTTAGCAAGGCTCCTCTTTTGATTCCAAACGCACTTTTTTTGATACGGTGATAATGAAATTGACATATGTTACTAAACAAGGATGTATATAAATTAAGTCAAACAAGTATTAACACCATTATTACTCCCAATCTGTTTGCGTCCATCAGCCAAATGGGTCATTCGTCTTGGATAGCATTTCATGCCAATGTGAACTTGTTTAATTACTAAATAATGAGACTTTCTAAACACCTTAAGCTAATTAGGCTCCTGTTCTTCTTACAAGAACTATTTTTCATGCATTAACCATTAAATTATCTGTTGACCCCTTCTTAACGTCTATATTGATTATGAAAACAATTTTCCATGAATCGTTTATAACATGAATTCATTCAATTGCAACAAACAATAGAGTTCTTGATCTCGAATTGCATTTCTTATTGATATTAATTGGTTGAATTCTAATATAAAGAGTACCTCCCATTATTTCTGGTTAGCAAGGCTCCTCTTTTGATTCCAAACACACTTTTTGATACGGTGATAATGAAATTGACATATGTTGCTAAACAACGAAGTATATTAATTAAATCAAACATGTATTAACACCATTATTATTCCAAATCTGTTTACATCCATCAGCCAAATGAGTCATTCATCTGGGTTTGCATTCTGTGCTAATGTGAACTTGATTAATTCCTAAATAATGAGAGTTTCTACTCACCTTAAGCTAATTCCGCTTCTATTCTTGTTACAAGAACTATTTTTCATGGATTGACCATGAAATTATATGTTGACTCTTTCTTAATGACTATATTCATGATGAAAACAATTTCCATGAATCGTCTATAACATGAATTCATTCAATTGCAACAAACAATAGAGTTCTTGATCTTAAATTGCATTTCTTATTGATAGTAATTGGTTGAATTCTAAAATATAGAGTACCTCCCATCATTTGTTGTTAGCAAGTCGAATCTTTTGATTGCAAACCTCTTTTTGATAAAGTGATAATGAAATTGACAAATGTTGCTAAACAATGAAGTATATTAATTAATTCAAACAAGTATTAACACCATTATTACTCCAACTCTATTTGCGTCCATCAGCCAAATGGGTCATTCGTCTTGGATAGCATTTCATGCCAATGTGAACTTGTTTAATTACTAAATAATGGGACTTTCTAATCACCTCAAGCTAATTAGGCTCCTCTTCTTGTTACAAGGACTATTTTTCATGCATTGACCATGAAATTATATGTTGACTCTTTCTTAAGGACTATATTCATTATGAAAACAATTTTCATGAATAGTCTATAACATGAATTCATTCAATTGCAACAAACAATAGAGTTCTTGATCTTAAATTGCATTTCTTATTGATAGTAATTGGTTGAATTCTAAAATAAAGAGTACCTCCCATCATTTCTAGTTAGCAAGGCTCCTCTTTTGATTCCAAACGCACTTTTTGATACGGTGATAATGAAATTGACATATGTTACTAAACAAGGATGTATATAAATTAAGTCAAACAAGTATTAACACCATTATTACTCCCAATCTATTTGCGTCCATCAGCCAAATGGGTCATTCGTCTTGGATAGCATTTCATGCCAATGTGAACTTGTTTAATTACTAAATAATGGGACTTTCTAATCACCTCAAGCTTATTAGGCTCCTCTTCTTGTTACAAGAACTATTTTTCATGCATTCACCATGAAATTATCTCTTCACTCTTTCTTAAGGACTATATTCATTATGAAAACAATTTCCATGAATTGCCTATAACATGAATTCATTCAATTGCAACAAACAATAGAGTTCTTGATCTTAAATTGCATTTCTTATTGATAGTAATTGGTTGAATTCTAAAATAAAGAGTACCTCCCATCATTTGTGGTTAGTAACTCCAATCTTTTGATTCCAAACCACTTTTTGATAAAGTGATAATGAAATTGACATATGTTGCTAAACAATGAAGTAGATTAATTAAATCAAACAATGAAATTGACGAATGACCCATTTGGATATACTTCATTCTTTAGCAACATATGTCAATTTCATTATCTCTTTATCGAAAAGTGTGATTGGAATCAAAAGAGGAGCCTTGCTAACCAGAAATGGTGGGAGGTACTCTTTATTTTAGAATTCAACCAATTAATATCAATAAGAAATGCAATTCAAGATCAAGAACTCTATTATGTGCTGCAATTCAATGAATTCATGTTATAAGTGATTCTTGGAAATTGTTCTCATAGTGAATATAGTTGTTAAGAAAATGTCAATACATAATTTCAAGGTTTATGAATGAAAAATAGTTCTTGTAACAAGAAGAGGAGCCTAATTATCTTAAGGTGATTAGAAAGTCTCATTATTTAGTAATTAAACAAGTTAGCATATCATGAAATGCCATCCAAGAAGAATGACTCATTTTGCTGATGGATGCAAACAGATTTGGAGTAATATTGGTGTTAATACTTGTTTGATTTAATTAATATACTTCATTGTTTAGCAACATATGTCAATTTCATTATTGCTTTATCAAAAAAGTGTGTTTGGAATCAAAACATTCGACTTGCTAACCAGAAATGCTGGGAGACACTCTTTATTTTAGAATTCAAGCAATTAATATCAATAAGAAAAGCAATTCAAGATCAAGAACTCTATTGTTCGTTACAATTGAATGAATTCATGTTATAGACGATTCATGGAAATTGTTTTCGTAATGAATATTGTTATTAAGAAAGCGTCAACAGATTATTTCATGGTTAATGAATGAAAAATAGTTCTTGTAACAAGAAGAGGAGCCTAATTAGCTTAAGGTGTTTAGAAAGTCTCATTATTTTGTAATTAAACAATTTCACATTGGCATGAAATGCTATCCAAGACGAATGACACATTTGGTTGATGGTCGTAAACAGATTTGGAGTAATAATGGTGTTAATACTTGTTTGATTTAATTAATAGACTTCATTGTTTAGCAACATATGTCAATTTCATTATCACTTTATTAAAAAGTGTGTTTGGAATCAAATGATTTGACTTGCTAACCAGAAATGATGGGAGGTACTCTTTATTTTAGAATTCAACCAATTAATATCAATAATAAATGCAATTTAAGATCAAGAACTCTATTGTTTGTTGCAATTGAATGAATTCATGTTATAGACGATTCATGGAAATTGTTTTCATAATGAATATAGATGTTAAGAAAGAGTCAACAAATAATTTCATGGTTAATGAATGTAAAATAGCTCTTGTAGCAAGAAGAGGAGCCTAATTAGATTAAGGAGATTAGAAAGTCTCATTAATTAGTAATTAAACAACTTCACATTGGCATGAAATGCAATCTAAGACAAATGACTCATTTGGCTGATCGATGTAAATAGATTTGGAGTAATAATGGTGTTAATATTTGTTTAATTTAATTAATAGACTTCATTGTTTAGCAAAATATGTCAATTTCATTATTGCTTTATCAAAAAGTGTGTTTGGAATCAAAAGAGGAGCCTTGCTAACCAGAAATGGGGGGAGGTACTCTTTATGTTAGAATTCAACCAATTAATAGCAATAAGAAATGCAATTCAAGATCAAGAACTCCATTGTGTGCTGCAATTCAATGAATTCATGTTAAAAATGATTCTTGGAAATTGTTTTCATAGTGAATATAGTCGTTAATAAAAAGTCAATACATAATTTCAAGGTTAATGAATGAAAAATAGTTCTTGTAACAAGAAGAGGAGCCTAATTAGCTTAAGGTGATTAGAAAGTCTCATTATTTAGTAATTAAACAAGTTCACATATCAAGAAATGCAATCCAACAAGAATGACTCATCTTGCTGATGGATGCAAACAGATTTGGAGTAATATTGGTGTTAATACTTGTTTGATTTAATTAATATACTTCATTGTTTAGCAACATATGTCAATTTCATTATCGCTTTATTAAAAAGTGTGTTTGGAATCAAAACATTCGACCTGCTAACCAGAAATGATGGGAGGCACTCTTTATTTTAGAATTCAAGCAATTAATATCAATAAGAAAAGTAATTCAAGATCAAGAACACTATTGTTCGCTACAATTGAATGAATTCATGTTATAGACGATTCATGGAAATTGTTTTCGTAATGAATATTGTTATTAAGAAAGCATCAGCAGATTATTTCATGGTTAATGAATGAAAAATAGTTCTTGTAACAAGAAGAGGAGCCTAATTAGCTTAAGGTGTTTAGAAAGTCTCATTATTTTTTAATTAAACAATTTCACATTGGCATGAAATGCTATCCAAGACAAATGACACATTTGGCTGATGGTCGCAAACAGATTTGGAGTAATAATTGTGTTAATACTTGTTTCATTTAATTAATATACTTCATTGTTTAGCAACATATGACAATTTCATTATCACTTTATTAAAAAGTGTGTTTGGAATCAAATGATTTGACTTGCTAACCAGAAATGATGGGAGGTATTCTTTATTTTAGAATTCAACCAATTAATATCAATAAGAAATACAATTTAAGATCAAGAACTCTATTGTTTGTTGCAATGGAATGAATTCATGTTATAGACGATTCATGGAAATTGTTTTCATAATGAATATAGATGTTAAGAAAGAGTCAACAAATAATTTCATGGTTAATGAATGTAAAATAGTTCTTGTAACAAGAAGAGGAGCCTAATTTGATTAAGGTGATTAGAAAGTCTCATTAATTAGTAATTAAACAAGTTCACATTGGCATGAAAGGCAATCTAAGACAAATGACTCATTTGGCTGATGGACGCAAACAAATTTGGAGAAATAATGGTGTTAATACTTGTTTGATTTAATTAATATACTTCATTGTTTAGCAACATATGTCAGTTTCATTATCCCTTTCTCAAAAAGTGTGTTTGGAATCAAAAGAGGAGCCTTACTAACCAGAAATGGTGGGAGGTACTCTTTATTTTAAAATTCAACCAATTAATATCAATAAGAAATGGAATTCAAGATCAAGAACTCTATTGTTTGCTGCAATTTAATGAATTCATGTTATAGACGATTCATGGAAATTGTTTTCATAATGAATATAGACGTTAATAAAGAGTCAACAAATAATTTCATGGTTAATGAATGTAAAATAGTTCTTGTAACAAAAAGAGGATCCTAATTACATTAAGGTGATTAGAAAGTCTCATTAATTAATAATTACACAAGTTCATATTGGCATGAAATGCAATCTAAGATGAATGACACATTTGGCTGATGGACGCAAACAAATTTGGAGTAATAATGGTGTTAATACTTGTTTGATTTAATTAATATACTTCATTCTTTAGCAACATATGTCAATTTCATTATCGCTTTATCAAAAAAAGTGTGTTTGGAATCAAATGATTCGACTTGCTAACCAGAAATGATGGGAGGTACTCTTTATTTTAGAATTCAACCAATTAATATCAATAAGAAATGCAATTTAAGATCGAGAACTCTATTCTTTGTTGCAATTGAATGAATTCATGTGATAGACGATTCATGGAAATTGTTTTCATAATGAATATAGTCGTTAAGAAAGAGTCAACATATAATTTCATGGTCAATGTATAAAAAATAGTTCTTGTAACAAGAAAAGGAGCGTAATTAGCTTAAGGTGAGTAGAAACTCTCATTATTAAGGAATTACGCAAGTTGACATTAACACGAAATGCAATCCAAGATGAATGACTTCTTTGGCTGAAGGATGTAAACAGATTTGGAGTAATAATGGTGTTAATACTTGTTTGATTTAATTAATATACTTCGTTGTTTAGCAATATATGTCAATTTTTTATCACCGTATGGAAAAGTGTGGTTGGAATCAAATGGGGAGCCTTGCTAACCAGAAATGATGGGTGGTACTCTTTATTTTAGAATTCAGCCAATTAATATCAGTAAGAAATGCAATTCAAGATCAAGAACTCTATTGTATGTTGCAATTCAATGAATTCATGTTATAGATGATTCTTGGAAATTGTTTTCATCATGAATATAGTCGTTAAGAAAAAGTCAATACATAATTTCATGGTTAATGAATGAAAAATAGTTCTTGTAACAAGAATAGGAGCCTAATTAGCTTAAGGTGATTAGAAAGTCTCATTATTTAGTAATTAAACAAGTTCACATATCATGAAATGCAATCCAAGAATGTGTCATTTTGCTGATGGATGAAAACAGATTTGGAGTAATAATGGTGTTAATACATGTTTGATTTAATGAATATACTTCATTGTTTAGCAACATATGTCAATTTCATTATCGCGTTATCAAAAAGTGTGTTTAGAATCAAAACATTCGACCTGCTCACCAGAAATGATGGGAGACATTCTTTATTTTAGAATTCAAGCAATTAATATCAAGAAGAAAAGCAATTCAAGATCAAGAACTCTATTGTGTGCTGCAATTCAATGAATTCATGTTATAGATGATTCTTGGAAATTGTTTTCATAATGAATATAGTCGTTAATAAAAATTCAACACTTAATTTCATGGTTAATGAATGAAAAATATTTCTTGTAACAAGAAAAGGAGCGTAATTAGCTTAAGGTGAGTAGAAACTCTCATTATTTAGGAATTAATCAAGTTGACATTAGCACGAAATGCAAACCAAGATGAATGACTCCTTTGGCTGTAGGATGTAAACAGATTTGGAGTAATAATGGTGTTAATACTTGTTTGATTTAATTAATATACTTCGTTGTTTAGCAACATATGTCAATTTTATTATCACCGTATCAAAAAGTGTATTTGGAATCAAAAGAGGAGCCTTGCTAAATAGAAATGATGGGTGGTACTCTTTATTTTAGAATTCAACCAATTAATATCAATAAGAAATGCAATTCAAGATCAAGAACTCTATTGTGTGCTGCAATTCAATGAATTCATGTTATAGATGATTCTTGGAAATTGTTTTCATAATGAATATAGTCGTTAAGAAAAAGTCAAGACATAATTTCATGGTTAATGAATGAAAAATAGTTCTTGTAACAAGAAAAGGAGCGTAATTAGCTTAAGGTGAGTAGAAACTCTCATTATTTAGGAATTAATCAAGATGACATTAGCACGAAATGCAAACCAAGATGAATGACTCCTTTGGCTGAAGGATGTAAATAGATTTGGAGTAATAATGGTGTTAATACTTGTTTGATTTAATTAATATACTTCGTTGTTTAGCAACATATGTCAATTTTATTATCACCGTATCAAAAAGTGTGTTTGGAATCAAAAGAGGAGCCTTGCTAACTAGAGATGATGGGAGGTACTCTTTATTTTAGAATTCAACCAATTAATATCAATAAGAAATGCAACTCATGATCAATAACTCTATTGTTTGCTGCAATTCAATGAATTCATGTTATAGATGATTCATGGAAATTGTTTTCATAATGAATATAGTCGTTAAGAAAACGTCAATAGATAATTTCATGGTTAATGAATGAAAAATAGTTCTTGTAACAAGAAGAGGAGCCTAATTAGCTTAAGCTGATTAGAAAGTCTCATTATTTAGTAATTAAACAAGTTCACATATCATGAAATGTAATCCAAGAAGAATGACTCATTTTGCTGATGGATGCAAACAGATTTGGAGTAATAATGGTGTTAATACTTGTTTGATTTAATTAATATACTTCATTGTTGAGCAACATATGTCAATTACATTATCGCTTTATCAAAAAGTGTGTTTGGAATCAAAACATTCGACCTGCTAACCAGAAATGATGGGAGGCACTCTTTATTTTAGAATTCAAGCAATTAATATCAAGAAGAAAAGCAATTCAAGATCAAGAACTCTATTGTGTGCTGAAATTCAATGAATTCATGTTATAGATGATTCTTCGAAATTGTTTTCATAATGAATATAGTCGTTAAGAAAAAGTCAAGACATAATTTCATGGTTAATGAATGAAAAATAGTTCTTGTAACAAGAAAAGGAGCGTAATTAGCTTAAGGTGAGTAGAAACTCTCATTATTTAGGAATTAATCAAGTTGACATTAGCACGAAATGCAAACCAAGATGAATGACTCCTTTGGCTGTAGGATGTAAACAGATTTGGTGCAATAATGGTGTTAATACTTATTTGATTAAATTAATATACTTCATTGTTTGGCAATATATGTCAATTTTATTATCACCGTATCAAAAAGTGTGATTGGAATCAAAAGAGGAGCCTTGCTAACTAGAAATGATGGGTGGTACTCCTTATTTTAGAATTCAACCAATTAATATCAATAAGAAATGCAATTCGAGATCAAGAACTCTATTCTGTGCTGCAATTCAATGAATTCATGTTATAAATGATTCTTGGAAATTGTTTTCATAATGAATATAGTTGTTAAGAAAAAGTCAAGACATAATTTAATGGTTAATGAATGAAAAATAGTTCTTGTAACAAGAAAAGGAGCGTAATTAGCTTAAGGTGAGTAGAAACTCTCATTATTTAGGAATTAATCAAGATGACATTAGCACAAAATGCAAACCAAGATGAATGACTCCTTTGGCTGAAGGATGTAAATAAATTTGGAGTAATAATGGTGTTTAATACTTGTCTGATTTAATTAATATACTTCGTTGTTTAGTAACATATGTCAATTTTATTATCACCGTATCAAAAAGTGTGTTTGAAATCAAAAGAGGAGCCTTGCTAACCAGCAATGATGAGAGGTACTCTTTATTTTAGAATTCAACCAATTAATATCAATAAGAAATGCAACTCATGAACAAGAACTCTATTCTTTGCTGCAATTCAATGAATTCATGTTATAGATGATTCATGGAAATTGTTTTCATAATGAATATAGTCGTTAAGAAAATGTCAATATATAATTTCATGGTCAATGCATTAAAAATAGTTCTTGTAACAAGAAGAGGAGCCTAAGTAGCTTAAGGTGTTTAGAAAGTCTCATTATTTAGTAATTAAACAATTTCACATTGGCATGAAATGCTATCCAAGACTAATGACACATTTGGCTGATGGTCGCAAACAGATTTGGAGTAATAATGGTGTTAATACTTGTTTGATTTAATTAATATACTTCATTATTTAGCAACATATGTCAATTTTGTTATCGCTTTATCAAAAAAGTGTGTTTGGAATCAAATGATACTTCTTCCTAACCAGAAATGATGAGAGGTACTCTTTATTTTAGAATTCAACCAATTAATATCAATAAGAACTGCAATTTAAGATCATGAACTCTATTGTTTGTTGCAATTGAATGAATTCATGTTATAGACGATTCATGGAAATTCTTTTTATAATGAATATAGTCGTTAGGAAAGAGTCAACATATAATTTCACGGTCAATGCATTAAAAATAGTTCTTGTAACAAAAAGAGGAGCGTAATTAGCTTCAGGTGATTTGAAACACTCATTATTTAGGAATTAATCAAGTTCACATTAGCATGAAATGCAAACCAAGATGAATGACTCCTTTGGCTGATGGATGTCAACAGATTTCGAGTAATAATGTTGTTAATATTTGTTTGATTTAATTAATATACTTCTATGTTTAGCAAAAGATGTCAATTTCATTATCGCTTTATCAAAAAGTGTGTTTGGAATCAAAAGAGGAGCCTTGCTAACCAGAAATAGGGGGAGGTACTCTTTATTTTAGAATTCAACCAATTAATATCAATAAGAAATACAACTCAAGATCAAGAACACTATTGTTTGCTGCAATTCAATGAATTCATGTTATAGATGATTCATGGAAATTGTTTTCATAATGAATATAGTCGTTAATAAAAATTCAATAGATAATTTCATGGTTAATGAAAGAAAAATAGTTCTTATAACCAGAAGAGGAGCCTAATTAGCTTAAGTTGTTTAGAAAGTCTCATTATTTTGTAATTAAACAATTTCACATTGGCATGAAATGCTATCCAAGACGAATGACACATTTGGCTGATGGTCGCAAGCAGATTTGGAGTAATAATGGTGTTAATACTTGTTTGATTTAATTAATATACTTCATTGTTTAGCAACAAATGCCAATTAAATTATCGCTGTATCAAAATGTGTGTTTGGAATGAAAAGATTCGACTTGCTAACTAGAAATGATGGGAGGTACTCTTTATTTTAGAATTCAACCAATTAATATCAATAAGAAATGCAATTCAAGATCAAGAACTCTATTGTTTGCTGCAATTCAATGAATTCATGTTATAGGTGATTCATGGAAATTGTTTTCATAATGAATATAGTCGTTAATAAAAATTCAATAGATAATTTCATGGTTAATGAATCAAAAATAGTTCTTGTAACAAGAAGAGGAGCCTAATTAGCTTAAGGTGTTTAGAAAGTCTCACAATTTAGTAATTAAACAATTTCACATTCTCTTGAAATGCTATCCAAGACGAATGACACATTTGGCAGATGGTTGCAAACAGATTGGAAAGTCTCAATATTTAGTAATTAAACAAGTTCACATATCAAGAAATGCAATCCGAGAAGAATGACTAATTTTGCTGATGGATGCAAACAGATTTGGAGTCATAATAGTGTTATTACTTGTTTGATTTAGTTAATATACTTCATTGTTTAGCAACATATGTCAATTTCATTATCACTTTATCAAAAAGTGTGTTTGGAATCAAATGATTCGACTTGCTAACCAGAAATGATGGGAGGCACTCTTTATTTTAGAATTCAAGCAATTAATATCAATAAGAAAAGCAATTCATGATCTACAACTCTATTGTTCACTGCAATTGAATGAATTCATGTTATAGACGATTCATGGAAGTTGTTTTCGTAATGAATATGGTTATTAAGAAAGTGTGAAAAGATTATTTCATGGTTAATGAATGAAAAAATAGTTCTTGTAATAAGAAGAGGAGCCTAATTAGCTTAAGGTGTTTAGAAAGTCTCACAATTTAGTAATTAAACAATTTCACATTCTCTTGAAATGCTATCCAAGACGAATGACACATTTGGCAGATGGTTGCAAACAGATTTGCAGTAATAATGGTGTTAATACTTGTTTGATTTAATTAATATACTTCATTGGTTAGCAACATATGTCAATTTCATTATCGCTGTATCAAACAGTGTGTTTGGAATCAAAAGATTCAACGTTCTAACCAGAAATGATGGGAGGCACTCTTTATTTTAGAATTCAACCAATTAATATCAATAAGAAATGCAATTTAAGATCAAGAACTCTATTGTTTGTTGCAATTGAATGAATTCATGTTTTAGACAATTCATAGAAATTGTTTTCATAATGAATATAATCGTTAAGAAATAGTCTACATATAATTTCATGGTCAATGCATAAAAAATAGTTCTTGTAACAAGAAAAGGAGTGTAATTAGCTTAAGGTGAGTAGAAACTCTCATTATTTAGGAATTAATCAAGTTGACATTAGCACGAAATGCAAACCAAGATGAATGACTCCTTTGGCTGAAAGATGTAAACAGATTTAGAGTAATAATGGTGTTAATACTTGCTTAATTTAATTAATATATTTAGTTGTTTAGCAACATATGTCAATTTTATTATCACCGTATCAAAAAAGTGTGTTTGGAATCAAAAGAGGAGCCTTACTAACCAGAAATCATGGGAGGTACTCTTTATTTTAGAATTCAACCAATGAATATCAATAAGAAATGCAATTCAAGATCAGGAACTCTATTGTTTGCTGCAATTCAATGAATTCATGTTATAGACAATTCATGAAAATTGTTTTCATAATGAATATAGTCGTTAATAAAAAGTCAATAGATAATTTCATGGTGTGAATGAATGAAAAATAGTTCTTGTAACAAGAAGAGGAGCCTTATTATTTTAAGCTGATTAGAAAGTCTCATTATTTAGTAATTAAACAAGTTCACATATCATGAAATCCAATCCATGAAGAATGACTCATTTTGCTGATGGATGCAAACAGATTTGGTGTAATAATGGTGTTAATACTTGTTTGATTTAATTTATATACTTCATTGTTTAGCAACATATATCAATTTCATTATAGCTTTATCAAAAAGTGTGTTTGGAATCAAAACATTCGACCTGCTAACCAGAAATGATGGGAGGTACACTTTATTTTTAGAATTCAACTAATTAATATCAATAAGAAATGCAATTTTTATGTTCAAGAACTCTATTGTTTGAAGCAATTGAATGAATTCATGTGATAGACGATTCATGGAAATTGTTTTCATAATGAATATAGTCGTTAAGAGAGAGTCAACATATAATTTCATCGTCAATGCATTTAAAAATAGTTCTTGTAACAAGAATAGGAGCCTAATTAGCTTAAGGTGTTTAGAAAGTCTCATTATTTAGTAATTAAACAATTTCACATTGGCAGGAAATGCTATCCAAGACTAATGACACATTTGGCTGATGGTCGCAAACAGATTTGGAGTAATAATGGTGTTAATACTTGTTTGATTTAATTAATATACTTCATTGTTTAGCAACATATGTCAATTTCATTATCGCTTTATGAAAATGTGTGTTTGGAATCAAATCATACTTCTTGCTAACCAGAAATGATGGGAGGTACTCTTTATTTTAGAATTCAACCAATTAATATCAATAAGAAATGCAATTTAAGATCAAGAACTCTACTGTTTGTTGCAATTGAATGAATTCAAGTTATAGACGATTCATGGAAATTGTTTTCATAATGAATATAGTCGTTAAGAAAGAGTCAACATATAATTTCATGGTCAATGCATTAAAAATAGTTCTTGTAACAAAAAGAGGAGCGTAATTAGCTTAAGGTGATTAGAAACACTATTTTATTAGGAATTAATAGAGTTCACATTAGCACGAAATGCAAACCATGATGAATGACTCCTTTGGCTGATGGATGTAAACAGATTTGGAGTAATAATGGTGTTAATATTTGTTTGATTTAATTAATATACTTCATTGTTTAGCAAAATATGTCAATTTCATTATCGCTTTATGAAAATGTGTGTTTGGAATCAAATCATACTTCTTGCTAACCAGAAATGATGGGAGGTACACTTTATTTTAGAATTCAACCAATTAATATCAATAAGAAATGCAATTTAAGATCAAGAACTCCATTGTTTGTTGCAAATGAATGAATTCATGTTATAGACGATTCATGGAAATTGTTTTCATAATGAATATAGTCGTTAAGAAAGAGTCAACATATAATTTCATGGTCAATGCATTAAAAATAGTTTCTTGTAACAAAAAAGAGGAGCGTAATTAGCTTAAGGTGATTAGAAACACTGATTATTTAGGAATTAATCAAGTTCACATTAGCATGAAATGCAAACCAAGATGAATGACTCCTTTGGCTGATGGATGTAAACAGATTTGGAGTAATAATGGTGTTAATATTTGTTTGATTTAATTAATATACTTCATTGTTTAGCAAAATATGTCAATTTCATTATCACTTTATCAAAAAGTGTGTTTGGAATCAAAAGAAGAGCCTTGCTAACCAGAAATGGGGGGAGGTACTCTTTATTTTTAGAATTCAACCAATTAATATCAACAAGAAATGCAATTCAAGATCAAGAACTCTATTGTTTGCTGCAATTAAATGAATTCATGTTATAGACGATTCATGCAAAATTGTTTTCATAATGAATATAGATGTTAAGAAAGAGTCAACAAATAATTTCATGGTTAACTAATGTAAAATAGTTCTTGTAACAAGAAGAGGAGCCTAATTTACTTAAAGTGATTAGAAAGTCTCATTAATTAGTAATTAAACAACTTCACATTGGCATGAAAGGCAATCTAAAACAAATGACTCATTTGGCTAATGGACGCAAACAAATTTGGAGTAATAATGGTGTTAATACTTGTTTGATTTAATTCATATACTTCATTGTTTAGCAACATATGTCAGTTTCATTATCCCTTTCTCAAAAAGTGTGTTTGCAATCAAAAGAGGTGCCTTGCTAACCAAAAATAGTGGGAGGTACTCTTTATTTTAGAATTCAACCAATTGATTTCAATAAGAAATGCAATTCAAGATCAAGAACTCTATTGTTTGCTGCAATTGAATGAATTCATGTTATAGACGATTCATGGAAATTGTTTTCATAATGAATATAGACGTTAATAAAGTGTCAACATATTATTTCATGGTTAATGAATGAAAAATAGTTCTTGTAAAAAGAAGAGGAGCCTAATTAGATTAAGGTGATTAGAAAGTCTCATTATTTATCAATTAAATAAGTTCACATTGGCATGAAATGCTATCCAAGACGAATGACTCATTTGGCTGATGGACGTAAACAAATTTGGAGCAATAATGGTGTTAATACTTGTTTGATTTAATTAATATACTTCATTGTTTAGCAACATATGTCAATTTTATTATCACCATATCAAAAAGTGTATTTGGAATCACAAGAGGAGCCTTGCTAACCAGAAATGATGGGAGGTACTCTTTATTTTAGAATTCAAGCAATTAATATCAATAAGAAATGCAACTCATGATCAAGAACTCTATTGTTTGCTACAATTCAATGACTTTATGTAATAAATGCTTCATGGAAATTGTTTTCATAATGAATATAGTCATTAAGAAAACGTCAATAGATAATTTCATGGTTAATGAAAAAAAATAGGTCTTGTAACAAGAAAAGGAGCCTAATTAGCTTCAGGTGATTAGAAAGTCTCATTATTTAGTAATTAAACAAGTTCACATATCATGAAATGCTCCAAGATGAATGACTCATTTTACTGATTGATGCAAACAGATTTGGAGTAATAGTGGTGTTAATACTTCTTTGATTTAATTAATATACTTCTTTGTTTAGCAACATATGTCAATTTCATTATCGCTTTATCAGAAAGTGTGTGTGTTTGGAATCAAATGATTCCACTTGCTAAGCAGAAATGACGGGGAGGCACTCTTTATTTTAGAATTTAAGCAATTAATATCAATAAGAAAAGCAATTCAAGATCAAGAACTGTATTGTTTGTTGCAATTGAATGAATTCATGTTATAAACGATTCATGGAAATTGTTTTCATAATGAATATGGTCGTTAAAAAAGAGTCCAAAGATTATTTCATGGTTAATGAATGAAAAATAGTTCTTGTAACAAGAAGAGGAGCCTAATTATCTTAAGGTGAATAGAAAGTCTCATTATTTATTATTTAAATAAGTTCACATTGGCATGAAATGCTATCCAAGACGAATGACTCATTTGGCTGATGGACGCAAACAGATTTGGAGTAATAATGGTGTTAATACTTGTTTCATTTAATTAATATAATTCATTGTTTAGAAACATATGTCAATTTCATTATCGCTTTATCAAAAAGTATGTTTGGAGTCAAAAGATTCGACTTGCTAACCACAAATGATGGGAGATACTCTTTATTTTAGAAATCAACCAATTAATATCAATAAGAAATGCAATTTAAGATCGAGAACACTATTTTTTGTTGCAATTGAATGAATTCATGTTATAGATGATTCACGCAAATTGTTTTTATAATGAATGTAGTTGTTAAGAAAGAGTGAACATATAATTTCACTATCAATCCATAAAAAATATTTCTTGTAACAAGAAAAGGCGCTTAATTAGCTTAAGGTGAGTAGAAACTCTCATTATTTAGGAATTAATCAAGTTGACATTAGCATGAAATGCAAACCAAGATGAATGACTCCTTTGGCTAAAGGATGTAAACAGATTTGGAGTAATAATAGTGTTAATACTTGTTTGATTTAATTAATATACTTCGTTCTTTAGCGACATATGTCAATTTTATTATCACCGTATCAAAAAGTATTTTTGGAATCAAAAGTGGAGCCTTGCTAACCAGAAATGATGGGAGGTACTCTTTATTTTAGAATTCAACCAATTAATATCAATAAGAAATGCAATTCAAGATCAAGAACTCTATTGTTTGCTGCAATTCAATGAATTCATGTTATAGATGATTCATGGAAATTGTTTTCATAATGAATATAGTCGTTAATAAAAAGTCAATAGATAATTTCATGGTTAATGAATCAAAAATAGTTCTTGTAACAAGAAGAGGAGCCTAGATAGCTTAAGGTGATTAGAAAGTCTCAATATTTAGTAGTTAAACAAGTTCACATATCATGAAATGCAATGCAAAAAGAATAACTCATTTTGCTGATGGATGCAAACAGATTTGGAGTAATAATGGTGTTAATACTTGTTTGATTTAATTAATATACTTCATTGTTTAGCAACATATGTCAATTTCATTATTGCTTTATCAAAAAGTGTATTTGGAATCAAAACATTCGACCTGCTAACTAGAAATGATCGGAGGGACTCTTTATTTTAGAATTCAACCAATTAATATCAATAAGAAATGCAATTTAAGATCAAGAACTCTATTGTTTGTTGCAATTGAATGAATTCAAGTTATAGACAATTCATGGAAATTGTTTTCATAATGAATATAGCCATTAGGAAAGAGTCGACATATAATTTCATGGTCAATGCATAAAAAATAGTCCTTATAACAAGAAGAGGAGCCTAATTAGCTTAAGGTGTTTAGAATGTCTCATTATTTAGTAATTAAACAATTTCACATTGGCATGAAATGCTATTAAAGACGAATGATACATTTGGCTGATGGTTGCAAACAGGTTTGGAGTAATAATGGTGTTAATGCTTGTTTGATTTAATTAATATACTTCATTGTTTAGCAACAAATGTCAATTTCATTATCGCTTTATCAAAAAGTGTGTTTGGTATCAAAAGAGGAGCCTTGCTAACCAGAAATGATGGTAGGTACTCTTTATTTTAGACTTCAACCAATTAATATCAATAATAAATGCAATTTAAGATCAAGAACACTATTTTTTGTTGCAATTGAATGAATTCATGTTATAGACGATTCATGCAAATTGTTTTCATAATGAATATAGTCATTATGAAAGAGTTAGCATATAATTTCGTGGTCAATGCATAAAAAATAGTTCTTGTAACAAGAAAAGGAACGTAATTAGCTTAAGGTGAGTAGAAACTCTCATTATATAGGAATTAATCTTGTTGACATTAACATGAAATGCAATGCAAACCAAGATGAATGACTTGTTTGGCTAAAGGATGTAAACAGATTTGGAGTAATAATAGTGTTAATACTTGTTTGATTTAATTAATATACTTTGTTCTTTAGCAACATATGTCAATTTTATTGTCACCATATCAAAAAGTATTTTTGGAATCAAAAGAGGAGCCTTGCTAACCAGAAATGATGGGAGGTACTCTTTATTTTAGAATTCAACCAATTAATATCAATAAGAAATGCAACTCATGATCAAGAACTCTATTGTTTGCTGCAATTCAATGAATTCATGTTATAGATGATTCATGGAAATTGTTTTCATAATGAATATAGTCGTTAAGAAAGAGTCGACATATAATTTCACGGTCAATGCATAAAAAATAGTTGTTGTAACAAGAAGAGGAGCCTAATTAGCTTAAGGTGTTTAGAAAGTCTCATTATTTAGTAATTAAACAATTTCACATTGGCATGAAATGCTATCTAAGACGAATGATACATTTGGCTCATGGTCGCAGACAGGTTTGGAGTAATAATGGTGTTAATACTTGTTTGATTTAATTAATATACTTCATTGTTTAGCAACATATGTCAATTTCATTATCACTTTATCAAAAAGTGTGTTTGGAATCAAATGATTCGACTTGCAAACCAGAAATGATGGGAGGTACTCTTTATTTTAAGATTCAACCAATTAATATCAATAAGAAATGCAATTTAAGATCGAGAACACTATGTTTTGTTGCAATTGAATGAATTCATGTTATAGACGATTCATGCAAATTGTTTTCATAATGAATATAGTCGTTATGAAAGAGTTAGCATATAATTTCATGGTCAATGCATAAAAAATAGTTCTTGTAACAAGAAAAGGAACGTAATTAGCTTAAGGTGAGTAGAAACCCTCATTATTTAGGAATTAATCAAGTTGACATTAGCACGAAATGCAAACCAAGATGAATGACTCCTTTGGCAGAAGGATGTAAACAGATTTGGAGTAATAATGGTGTTAATACTTGTTTAATTTAACTAATATATTTCGTTGTTTAGCAACATATGTCAATTTTATTATCACCGTATGAAAAATTGTGTTTGGAATCAAAAGAGGAGCCTTGCTAACCAGAAATGATGGGAGGAACTCTTTATTTTAGAATGCAACCAATTGATATCAATAAGAAATGCAATTTAAGATCAAGAACACTATTTTTTGTTGCAATTGAATGAATTCATGTTATAGATGATTCATGGAAATTGTTTTCATAATGAATATAGACGTTAATAAAGTGTCAACAGATAATTTCATGGTTAATGAATGAAAAATAGTTCTTGTAACAAGAAGAGGAGCCTAATTAGCTTAAGGTGTTTAGAAAGTCTCATTATTTAGTAATTAAACAATTTCACATTGGCATGAAATGCTATCCAAGACGAATGACACATTTGGCTGATGGTCGCAGACAGAGTTGGAGTAATAATGGTGTTAATACTTGTTTGATTTAATTCATATACTTCATTGGTTAGCAACATATGTCAATTTCATTATCGCTGTATCAAAAAATGTGTTTGGAATCAAAAGATTCAACGTGCTAACCAGAAATGATGGGAGGCACTCTTTATTTTAGAATTCAACCAATTAATATCAATAAGAAAAGCAATTCAAGATCAAGAACTGTATTGTTTGTTGCAATTGAATGAATTCATGTTATAGACGATTCATGGAAATTGTTTTCGTAATGAATATGGTCGTTAAGAAAGATTCATCAGATTATTTCATGGTTAATGAATGAAAAATAGTACTTATAACAAGAAGAGGAGCCTAATTATCTTAAGGTGAATAGAAAGTCTCATTATTTATTAATTAAATAAGTTCACATTGGCATGAATTGCTATCCAAGACGAATGACTCATTTGGCTGATAGACGCAAACAGATTTGGAGTAATAATGGTGTTAATACTTGTTTGATTTAATTCATATACTTCATTGTTTAGCAACATATGTCAATTTCATTATCGCTTTATCAAAAAGTATGTTTGGAATCAAAAGATTCGACTTGCTAACCAGAAATGATGGGAGGTACTCTTTATTTTATAATTCATCCAATTAATATCAATAAGAAATGCAATTTAAGATCAAGAACTCTATTGTTTGTTGCAATTGAATGAATTCATGTGATAGACAATTCATGGAAATTGTTTTCATAATGAATATAGTCGTTAAGAAAGAGTCGACATATAATTTCATGGTCAATGCATAAAAAATAGTTCTTGTAACAAGAAGAGGAGCCTAATTAGCTTAAGGTGTTTAGAAAGTCTCATTATTTAGTAATTAAACAATTTCACATTGGCATGAAATGCTATCCAAGACGAATGATACATTTGGCAGATGGTCGCAAATAGGTTTGGAGTAATAATGGTGTTAATGCTTGTTTGATTTAATTAATATACTTCATTGTTTAGCAACATATGTCAATTTCATTATCACCTTATCAAAAAGTGTGTTTGGAATCAAATGATTCGATTGCAAACTAGAAATGATGGGAGGTACTCTTTATTTTAGGATTCAACCAATTAATATCAATAAGAAATGCAATTTAAGATCGAGAACATTATTTTTTGTTGCAATTAAATGAATTCATGTTATAGACGATTCATGCAAATTGTTTTCATAATGAATATAGTCGTTATGAAAGAGTTAGCATATAATTTCATGGTCAATGCATTAAAAATAGTTCTTGTAACAAGAAAAGGAACGTAATTAGCTTAAGGTGAGTAGAAACTCTCATTATTTAGGAATTAATCATGTTGACATTAGCATGAAATGCAAACCAAGATGAATGACTCCTTTGGCAGAAGGATGTAAACAGATTTGGAGTAATAATGGTGTTAATACTTCTTTGATTTAATTAATATACTTCGCTGTTCAGCAACATATGTAAATTTTATTATCACCGTATCAAAAAGTGTGTTTGGAATCAAAAGAGGAGCCTTGCTAACCAGAAATCATGGGACGTACTCTTTATTTTAGAATTCAACCAATTAATATCAATAAGAAATGAAATTCAAGATCAAGAACTCTATTGTTTGCTGCAATTCAATGAATTCATGTTATAGATGATTCATGGAAATTGTTTTCATAATGAATATAGTCATTAATAAAAAGTCAATAGATAATTTCATGGTTAATGAATTGAAAATAATTCTTGTAACAAGAAGAGGAGCCTAATTAGCTTAAGGTGATTAGAAAGTCTCATTATTTAGTAATTAAACAAGTTCACATATCATGAAATGCAATCCAAGAAGAATGACTCATTTTGCTGATGGATGCAAAGAGATTTGGAGTAATAATGGTGTTAATACTTGTTTGATTTAATTAATATACTTCATTGTTTAGCAACATATGTCAATTTCATTATCGCTTTATCAAAACGTATGTTTGGAATCAAATGATTCGACTTGCTAACCAGAAATGATGGGAGGCACTCTTTATTTTAGAATTCAACCAATTAATATCAATAAGAAAAGCAATTCAAGATCTAGAACACTATTGTTTGTTGCAATTAAATGAATTCATGTTATAAACGATTCATGCAAATTGTTTTCATAATGAATATAGTCATTAAGAAAGAGTCAACATATAATTTCATGGTCAATGCATAAAAAATAGTTCTTATAACAAGAAAAGGAGCGTAATTAGCATAAGGTGAGTAGAAACTCTCGTTCTTTAGGAATTAATCAAGTTGACATTAGCACGAAATGTAAACCAAGATGAATGACTGCTTTGGCTAAAGGATGTAAACAGATTTGGAGTAATAATTGTGTTAATACTTGTTTGATTTATTTAATATACTTTGTTGTTTAGCAACATATGTCAATTTTATTATCACCGTGTCAAAAAGTGTGTTTGGAATCAAAAGAGGTGCCTTGCTAACCAGAAATGATGAGAGGTACTCTTTATTTTAGAATTCAACCAATTAATATCAATAAGAAATGCAATTCAAGATCAAGAACTCTATTGTTTGCTGCAATTCAATGAATTCATGTTATAGATGATTCATGGAAATTGTTTTCATAATGAATATAGTCGTTAATAAAATGTCAATTGGTAATTTCATGGTTAATGAATGAAAAATAGTTCTTGGAACAAGAAGAGGAGCCTAATTAGCTTAAGGTCATTAGAAAGTCTCATTATTTAGTAATTAAACAAGTTCACATATCATGAAATGCAATCCAAGAAGAATGACTCATTTTGCTGAAGGATGCAAAGAGATTTGGAGTATTAATGGTGTTAATACTTGTTTGATTTAATTAATATACTTCATTGTTTAGCAACATATGTCAATTTCATTATCGCTTTATCAAAATGTGTGTTCGGAATCAAAAGATTCGACTGGCTAACCAGAAATGATGGGAGGCACTCTTTATTTTAGAATTCAAGCAATTAATATCAATAAGAAAAGCAATTCAAGATCTAGAACACTATTGTTTGTTGCAATTGAATGAATTCATGTTATAGACGATTCATGCAAATTGTTTTCATAATGAATATAGTCGTTAAGAAAAAGTCAACATATAATTTCATGGTCAATGCATAAAAAATAGTTCTTGTAACAAGAAAAGGAGCGTAATTAGCTTAAGGTGAGTAGAAACTCTCATTATTTAGGAATTAATCAAGTTAACATTAGCACGAAATGAAAACCAAGATGAATGGTGGGAGTAATAATGGTGTTAATACTTGTTTGATTTAATTAATACACTTCGTTGTTTAACAACATATGTCAATTTTATTATCACCGTATCAAAATGTGTGTTTGGAATCAAAAGAGGAGCCTTGCTAACCAGAAGTGATGGGAGGTACTTTTTTTTTTAGAATTCAACCAATTGATATCAATAAGAAATGCAATTCAAGATCAAGAACTCTATTGTTTGCTACAATTCAATGAATTCATGGAAATTGTTTTCTTAATGAATATAGTTGTTAATAAAAAGTCAATAGATAATTTCATGGTTAATGAATGAAAAATATTTCTTGTAACAAGAAGAGGAGCCTAATTAGCTTAAGGTGATTAGAAAGTCTCATTATTTAGTAATTAAACAAGTTCACATTTCATAAAATGCAATCCAAGGAGAATGACTCATGTTGCTGATGGATGCAAATAGATTTGGAGTAATAATGGTGTTAATACTTGTTTGATTTAATTAATATATTTCGTTGTTTAGCAACATATGTCAATTTTATTATCACCGTATCAAAAAGTGTGTTTGGAATCAAAAGAGGAGCCTTGCTAACCAGAAATGATGAGAGGTACTCTTTATTTTAGAATTCAACCAATTAATATCAATAAGAAATGCAACTCATGATCAATAACTCTATTGTTTGCTGCAATTCAATGAATTCATGTTATAGATGATTCATGGAAATTGTTTTCATACTGAATATAGTCGTTAAGAAAGAGTCAACATATAATTTCATGGTCAATGCATAAAAAATAGTTCTTGTAACAAGAAGAGGAGCCTAATTAGCTTAAGGTGTTTAGAAAGTCTCATTATTTAGTAATTAAAAAATTTCACATTGGCATGAAATGCTATCCAAGACGAATGATACATTTGGCTGATGGTCGCAGACAGGTTTGGAGTAATAATGGTGTTAATACTTGTTTGATTTAATTAATATACTTCATTGTTTAGCAACATATGTCAATTTCATTATCACTTTATCAAAAAGTGTGTTTGGAATCAAATGATTCGACTTGCAAACCAGAAATGATAGGAGGTACTCTTTATTTTAGGATTCAACCAATTAATATCAATAAGAAATGCAATTTAAGATCGAGAACACTATTTTTTGCTGCAATTGAATGAATTCATGTTATAGACGATTCATGGAAATTATGTTCATAATGAATATAGATGTTAAGAAAGAGTCAACAAATAATTTCATGGTTAATGAATGTAAAATAGTTCTTGTAACAAGAAGAGGAGCCTAATTTGATTAAGGTGATTAGAAAGTCTAATTAATTAGTAATTAAACAACTTCACATTGGCATGAAAGGCAATCTAAGACAAATGACTCATTTGGCTGATGGACGCAAAAAATTTGGAGTAATAATGGTGTTAATACTTGTTTGATTTAATTAATATACTTCATTGTTTAGCAACATATGTCGGTTTCATTATCCCTTTCTCAAAAAGTGTGTTTGGAATCAAAAGAGGAGCTTTGCTAACTAGAAATGGTGGGAGGTACTCTTTATTTTAGAATTCAACCAATTAATATCAATAAGAAATGCAATTCAAGATCAAGAACTCTATTGTTTGCTGTAATTGAATGAATTCATGTTATAGACGATTCATGGAAATTGTTTTCGTAATGAATATTGTTATTAAGAAAGCGTCAACAGTTAATTTCATGGTTAATGAATGTAAAATAGTTCTTGTAACAAGAAGAGGAGCCTAATTAGATTAAGGTGATTAGAACGTCTCATTAATTAATAATTACACAAGTTCACATTGGCATGACATGCAATCTAAGATGAATGACTAATTTGGCTGATGGACGCAAGCACATTTGGAGCAATAATGGTGTTAATACTTGTTTGATTTAAATAATATACTTCATTGTTTAGCAACATGTGTCAATTTCATTATCGCTTTATCAAAAAGTGTGTTTGGAATCAAATGATTCGACTTGCTAACCAGAAATGATGGGAGGTACTCTTTATTTTAGAAATCAACCAATTAATATCAATAAGAAATGCAATTTAAGATCAAGAACTCTATTGTTTGTTGCAAATGAAGGAATTCATGTTATAGACGATTCATGGAAATTGTTTTCATAATGAATATAGACGTTAAGAAAGAGTCAACATATAATTTCATTGTCAATGCATTAAAAATAGTTCTTGTAACACGAAGAGGAGAGTAATTAGCTTAAGATGATTAGAAATGCTCATTATTTAGGAATTAATCAAGTTCACATTGGCACTAAATGCAAATCGAGATGAATGACGCCTTTGGCTCATTGATGTAAACAAATTTAGAGTAATAATGGTGTTAATACTTGTTTGATTTAATATATATACTTCATTGTTTAGCAAAATATGTCAATTTCATTATCGCTTTATCAAAAAGTGTGTTTGGAATGAAAAGAGGAGCCTTGCTAACCAGAAATGGGGGGAGGTACTCTTTAGTTTAGAATTCAACCAATTAATATCAATAAGAAATGCAATTCAAGATCAAGAACTCTATTGTTTGCTGGAATTGAATGAATTCATGTTATAGACGATTCATGGAAATTATTTTCGTAATGAATATAGTCGTGAAGAAAGTGTCAACGTATAATTTCATGGTCAATGCATTAAAAATAGTTCATGTAACAAGAAGAGGAGCCTAATTAGCTTAAGGTGATTAGAAAGTCTCATTATTTAGTAATTAAACAAGTTCACATATCATGAAATGCAATTCAAGAAGAATGACTCATTTTGCTGATGGATGCAAACAGATTTGGAGAAATAATGGTGTTAATACTTGTTTGATTTAATTAATATACTTCATTGTTTAGCAACATATGTCAATTTCATTATCGCTTTATCAAAAAGTGTGTTTGGAATCAAAAGAGGAGCCTTGCTAACCAGAAATGGTGTTGGTACTCTTTATTTTAGAATTCAACCAATTAATATCATAAGCAATTCAAGATCAAGAACTCTATTGTGTGTTGCAATTCAATGAATTCATGTTATAAATGATTCTTGGAAATTGTTTTCATAATGAATATAGTTGTTAAGAAAAAGTCAAGACTTAATTTCATGGTTAATGAATGAAAAATAGTTCTTGTCACAAGGAAAGGTGCGTAATTAGCTTAAGGTGAGTAGAAACTCTCAATATTTAGGAATTAATCAAGTTGACATTAGCACGAAATGCAAACCAAGATGAATGACTCCTTTGGCTGAAAAATGTAAATAGATTTGGAGTAATAATGGTGTTAATACTTATTTGATTTAATTAATATACTTCATTGTTTCGCGACATATGTCAATTTCATTATCGCTTTATCAAAAAGTGTGTTTGGAATCAAAATATTCGACCTGCTAACTAGAAATGATGGGAGGCACTCTTTATTTTAGAATTCAAGCAATTAATATCAATAAGAAAAGCAATTCAAGATCAAGAACTCTATTGTTCGCTGCAATTGAATGAATTCATGTTATAGAAGATTCATGGAAATTGTTTTTGTAATGAATATTGTTATTAAGAAAGCGTCAATAAATTATTTCATGGTTAATCAATGAAAAATAGTTCTTGTAACAAGAAGAGGAGCCTAATTAGCTTAAGGTGTTTAGAAAGTCTCATTATTTAGTAATTAAACAATTTCACATTGGCATGAAATGCTATCCAAGACGAATGACACATTTGGCTGATGGTCGCAAACAGATTTGGAGTAATAATGGTGTTAATACTTGTTTGATTTAATTAATACACTTCATATTTTAGCAACATATGTCAATTTCATTATCGCTTTATTAAAAAGTGTGTTTGGAATCAAATGATTCAACTTGCTAACCAGAAATAATGGGAGGTACTCTTTATTTTAGAATTCAACCAATTAATATCAATAAGAAATGCAATTCAAGATCAAGAACTCTATTGTGTGCTGCAATTCAATGAATTCATGTTATAAATGATTCTTGGAAATTGTTTTCATAGTGAATATAGTCGTTAAGAAAAAGTCAATACATAATTTCAAGGTTAATGAATGAAAAATAGTTCTTGTAACAAGAAGACGAGCCTAATTAGCTTAAGGTGATTAGAAAGTCTCATTATTTAGTAATAAAAAGTTCACATATCATGAAATGCAATCCAAGAAGAATGACTCATTTTGCTGATGGATGCAAACAAATTTGGTGTAATAATGGTGTTAATATTTGTTTGATTTAATTAATATACTTCATTGTTTAGCAACATATGTCAATTTCATTATCGCTTTATCAAAAATTGTGTTTGGAATCAAAACATTTGACCTGCTAACCAGAAATGATGGGAGGCACTCTTTATTTTAGAATTCAAGCAATTAATATTAATAAGAAAAGCAATTCAAGATCAAGAACTCTATTGTTCGCTGCAATTGAATGAATTCATGTTATAGACGATTCATGGAAATTGTTTTTGTAATGAATATTGTTATTAAGAAAGCGTCAACAAATTATTTCATGGTTAATCAATGAAAAATAGTTCTTGTAACAAGAAGAGGAGCCTAATTAGCTTAGGGTGTTTAGGAAGTCTCATTATTTAGTAATTAAACAATTTCACATTGGCATGAAATGCTATCCAAGACAAATGACACATTTGGCTGATGATCGCAAACAGATTTGGAGTAATAATGGTGTTAATACTTGTTTGATTAAATTAATATACTTCCTATTTTAGCAACATATGTCAATTTCATTATCGCTTTATTAAAAAGTGTGTTTGGAATCAAATGATTCAGCTTGCTAACCAGAAATGATGGGAGGTACTCTTTATTTTAGAATTCAACCAATTAATATCAATAAGAAATGCAATTTAAGATCAAGAACTCTATTGTTTGTTGCAATTGAATGAATTCATGTTATAGACGATTCATGGAAATTGTTTTCATAATGAATAAGTCGTTAAGAAAGAGTCAACATATAATTTCATTGTCAATGCATTAAAAATAGTTCTTGTAACAAGAAGAGGAGCGTAATTAGCTTAAGGTGATTAGAAACGCTCATTATTTAGGAATTAATCAAGTTCACATTTGCACGAAATGCAAACCATTTTGAATGACTCCTTTGGCTGATGGATGTAAACAGATATGGGGTAATAATGGTGCTAATACTTGTTTGATTTAATTAATATACTTCATTGTTTAGCAAAATATGTCAATTTCATTATCGCTTTATCAAAAAGTGTGTTTGGAATCAAAAGAGGAGCCTTGCTAACCATAAATGGGGGGAGGTACTCTTTAGTTTAGAATTCAACCAATTAATATCAATAAGAAAAGTAATTCAAGATCAAGAACTCTATTGTGTGCTGCAATTCAATGAATTCATGTTATAAATGATTCTTGGAAATTGTTTTCATAATGAATATAATTTCATGGTTAATGAATGAAACATAGTTCTTGTAACAAGAAAAGGAGCGTAATTAGCTTAAGGTGAGTAGAAACTCTCATTATTTAGGAATTAATCAAGTTGACATTAGCACGAAATGCAAACCAAGATGAATGACTCCTTTGGCTGACGGATGTAAATAGATTTGGAGTAATAATGGTGTTAATACTTGTTTGATTTAATTAATATACTCCGTTGTATAGCAACATATGTCAATTTTATTATCACCGTATCAAAAAGTGTGTTTTGAATCAAAAGAGGAGCCTTGCTAACCATAAATGATGGGAGGTACTCTTTATTTTAGAATTCAACCAATTAATATCAATAAGAAATGCAATTCAAGATCAAGAACTCTTTTGTTTACTGCAATTCAATGAATTCATGTTATAGATGATTCATGGAAATTGTTTTCATAATGAATATAGTCGTTAATAAAAAGTCAACAGATAATTTCATGGTTAATGAATGAAAAATAGTTCTTGTAACAAGAAGAGGAGCCTAATTAGCTTAAGGTGATTAGAAAGTCTCATTATTTAGTAATTAAACAAGTTCACATATCATGAAATGCAATCCAAGAAGAATGACTCATTTTGCTGATGGATGCAAACAGATTTGGAGTAATAATGGTGTTAATACTTGTCTGATTTAATTAATATACTTCATTGTTTCGCAACATATGTCAATTTCATTATCGCTTTATCAAAAAGTGTGTTTCGAATCAAAACATTCGACTTGATAACCAGAAATGATGGGAGGTACTCTTTATTTTAGAATTCAACCAATTAATATCAATAAGAAATGCAATTTATGGTCAAGAACTCTATTTTTTGTTGCAGTTGAATGAATTCATGTGATAGACGATTCATGGAAATTGTTTTCATAATGAATATAGTCGTTAAGAAAGAGAACATATAATTTCATGGTCAATGCATTAAAAATAGTTCTTATAATAAGAAGAGGAGCCTAATTAGCTTAAGATGTTTAGAAAGTCTCATTATTTAGTAATTAAACAATTTCACATTGGCATGAAATGCTATCCAAGACGAATGACACATTTGGCTGATGGTCGCAAACAGATTTGGAGTAATAATGATGTTAATACTTGTTTGATTTAATTAATATACTTCATTGTTTAGCAACATATGTCAATTTCATTATCGATTTATCAAAAAGTGTGTTTGGAATCAAATGATTCGACTTGCTAACCAGAAATGATGGGAGGTACTCTTTATTTTAGAAATCAACCAATTAATATCAATAAGAAATGCAATTCAAGATCAAGAACTCTATTGTGTGCTGCAATTCAATGAATTCATGTTATAAATGATTCTTGGAAATTGTTTTCATAGTGAATATAGTCGTTAAGAAAAAGTTAATACATAATTTCAAGGTTAATGAATGAAAAATAGTTGTTGTAACAAGAAGACGAGCCAAATTAGCTTAAGGTGATTAGAAAGTCTCATTATTTAGTAATAAACAAGTGCACATATCATGAAATGCAATCCAAGAAGAATGGCTGATGATCGCAAACAGATTTGGAGTAATAATGGTGTTAATACTTGTTTGATTAAATTAATATACTTCATTGTTTAGCAATATATGTCAATTTCATCATCGCTTTATCAAAACATGTGTTTGTAATCAAAAGGGGAGCCTTGCTAACCAGAAATGGGGGGAGGTACTCTTTAGTTTAGAATTCAACCAATTAATATCAAAAAGAAATGCAATTCAAGATCAAGAACTCTATTGTTTGCTGCAATTGATTGAATTCATGTTATAGACGATTCATGGAAATTATTTTCGTAATCAATATAGTCGTTAAGAAAAGTGTCAACATATAATTTCATGGTCAATGCATTAAAAATAGTTCTTGTAACAAGAAGAGGAGCCTAATTAGCTTAAGATGATTAGAAAGTCTCATTATTTAGTAACTAAACAAGTTCACATATCATGAAATGCAATCCGAGAAGAATGACTCATTTTGCTGATGGATGCAAACAGATTTGGAGTAATAATGGTGTTAATACTTGTTTGATTTAATTAATATACTTCATTCTTTAGCAACATATGTCAATTTCATTATCATTTTATCAAAAAGTGTGTTTGGAATCAAAAGAGAAGCCTTGCTAACCAGAAATGGTGTTGGTACTCTTTATTTTAGAATTCAACCAATTAATATCAATAAGCAATTCAAGATCAAGAACTCTATTGTGTGCTGCAATTCCATGAATTCATGTTATAAATGATTCTTGGAAATTGTTTTCACAATGAATATAGTTGTTAAGAAAAAGTCAAGACATAATTTCATGGTTAATGAATGAAAAATAGTTCTTGTAACAAGAAAATGAGCATAATTAGCTTAAGATGAGTAGAAACTCTCATTATTTAGGAATTGATCAAGTTGACATTAGCACGAAATGCAAACCAAGATGAATGACTCCTTTGGCTGAAGGATGTAAATAGATTTGGAGTAATAATGGTGTTAATACTTGTTTGATTTAATTAATAGACTTCATATTTTAGCAACATATGTCAATTTCATTATCGCTTTATTAAAAAGTGTGTTTGGAATCAAATGATTCGACTTGCTAACCAGAAATGATGGGAGGTACTTTTTATTTTAGAATTCAACCAATTAATATCAATAAGAAATGCAATTCAAGATCAAGAACTCTATTGTGTGCTGCAATTCAATGAATTCATGTTATAAATGATTCTTGGAAATTGTTTTCATAGTGAATATAGTCGTTAAGAAAAAGTCAATACATAATTTCAAGGTTAATGAATGAAAAATAGTTCTTTTAACAAGAAGACGACCCTAATTAGCTTAAGGTGATTAGAAAGTCTCATTATTTAGTAATAAAAAAGTTCACATATCATGAAATGCAATCCAAGAAGAATGACTCATTTTGCTTATGGATGCAAACAAATTTGGTGTAATAATGGTGTTAATATTTGTTTGATTTAATTAATATACTTCATTGTTTAGCAACATATGTCAATTTCATTATCGCTTTATCAAAAATTGTGTTTGGAATCAAAACATTCTACCTGCTAACCAGAAATGATGGGAGGCACTCTTTATTTTAGAATTCAAGCAATTAATATCAATAAGAAAAGCAATTCAAGATCAAGAACTCTATTGTTCATTGCAATTGAATGAATTCATGTTATAGACGATTCATGGAAATTGTTTTTGTAATGAATATTGTTATTAAGAAAGCGTCAACAAATTATTTCATGGTTAATCAATGAAAAATAGTTCTTGTAACAAGAAGAGGAGCCTAATTAGCTTAAGGTGTTTAGGAAGTCTCATTATTTAGTAATTAAACAATTTCACATTGGCATGAAATGCTATCCAAGACAAATGACACATTTGGCTGATGATCGCAAACAGATCTGGAGTAATAATGGTGTTAATACTTGTTTGATTAAATTAATATACTTCCTATTTTAGCAACATATGTCAATTTCATTATCGCTTTATTAAAAAGTGTGTTTGGAATCAAATGATTCAACTTGCTAACCAGAAATGATGGGAGGTACTCTTTATTTTAGAATTCAACCAATTAATATCAATAAGAAATGCAATTTAAGATCAAGAACTCTATTGTTTGTTGCAATTGAATGAATTCATGTTATAGACGATTCATGGAAATTGTTTTCATAATGAATAAGTCGTTAAGAAAGAGTCAACATATAATTTCATTGTCAATGCATTAAAAATAGTTCTTGTAACAAGAAGAGGAGCGTAATTAGCTTAAGGTGATTAGAAACGCTCATTATTTAGGAATTAATCAAGTTCACATTTGCACAAAATGCAAACCATTTTGAATGACTCCTTTGGCTGATGGATGTAAACAGATTTGGGGTAATAATGGTGTTAATACTTGTTTGATTTAATTAATATACTTCATTGTTTAGCAAAATATGTCAATTTCATTATCGCTTTATCAAAAAGTGTGTTTCGAATCAAAAGAAGACCCTTGGTAACCATAAATGGGGGGAGGTACTCTTTAGTTTAGAATTCAACCAATTAATATCAATAAGAAATGCAATTCAAGATCAAGAACTCTATTGGTTGCTGCAATGGAATGAATTCATGTTATAGACGATTCATGGAAATTATTTTCGTAATGAATATAGTCGTTAAGAATGTGTCAACATATAATTTCATGGTCAATCCATTAAAAATAGTTCTTGTAACAAGAAGAGGAGCCTAATTAGCTTAAGGTGATTAGAAAGTCTCATTATTTAGTAATTGAACAAGTTCACATATCATGAAATGCAATCCAAGAAGAATGACTCATTTTGTTGATGGATGCAAACAGATTTGGAGTAATAATGGTGTTAATACTTGTTTAATTTAATTAATACACTTCATTCTTTAGCAACATATGTCAATTTCATTATTGCTTTATGAGAAAGTGTGTTTGGAATCAAAAGAGGAGCCTTGCTAACCAGAAATGGTGTTGGTGACCTTTATTTTAGAATTCAACCAATTAATATCAATAAGAAAAGCAATTCAAGATCAAGAACTCTATTGTGTGCTGCAATTCAATGAATTCATGTTATAAATGATTCTTGGAAATTGTTTTCATAATGAATATAGTTGTTAAGAAAAAGTCAAGACATAATTTCATGGTTAATGAATGAAACATAGTTCTTGTAACAAGAAAAGGAGCGTAATTAGCTTAAGGCGAGTAGAAAGTCTCATTATTTAGGAATTAATCAAGTTGACATTAGCATGAAATGCAAACCAAGATGAATGACTCCTTTGGCTGACGGATGTAAATAGATTTGGAGTAATAATGGTGTTAATACTTGTTTGATTTAATTAATATACTTCGTTGTATAGCAACATATGTCAATTTTATTATCACCATATCAAAAAGTGTGTTTTGAATCAAAAGAGGAGCCTTGCTAACCATAAATGATGGGAGGTACTCTTTATTTTAGAATTCAACCAATTAATATCAATAAGAAATGCAATTCAAGATCAAGAACTCTTTTGTTTGCTGCAATTCAATGAATTCATGTTATAGATGATTCATGGAAATTGTTTTCATAATGAATATAGTCGTTAATAAAAAGTCAATAGATAATTTCATGGTTAATGAATGAAAAATAGTTCTTGTAACAAGAAGAGGAGCCTAATTAGCTTAAGGTGATTAGAAAGTCTCATTATTTAGTAACTAAACAAGTTCACATATCATGAAATGCAATCCGAGAAGAATGACTCATTTTGCCGATGGATGCAAACAGATTTGGAGTAATAATGGTGTTAATACTTGTTTGATTTAATTAATATACTTCATTGTTTAGCAACATATGTCAATTTCATTATCGCTTTATCAAAATGTTTGTTTGGAATCAAATGATTCGACTTGCTAACCAGAAATGATGGGAGGTACTCTTTATTTTAGAAATCAACCAATTAATATCAATAAGAAATGCAATTCAAGATCAAGAACTCTATTGTGTGCTGCAATTCAATGAATTCATGTTATAAATGATTCTTGGAAATTGTTTTCATAGTGAATATAGTCGTTAAGAAAAAGTCAATACATAATTTCATGGTTAATGAATGAAAAATAGTTGTTGTAACAAGAAGACGAGCCAAATTAGCTTAAGGTGATTAGAAAGTCTCATTATTTAGTAATAAACAAGTGCACATGTCATGAAATGCAATCCAAGAAGAATGACTCATTTTGCTGATGGATGCAAATAGATTTGGAGTAATAATGGTGTTAATACTTGTTTGATTTAATTAATATACTTCATTGTTTAGCAACATATGTCAATTTCATCATCGCTTTATCAAAACGTGTGTTTCGAATCAAAAGGGGAGCCTTGCTAACCAGAAATGGGGGGAGGTACTCATTAGTTTAGAATTCAACCAATTAATATCAAAAAGAAATGCAATTCAAGATCAAGAACTCTATTGTTTGCTGCAATTGAATGAATTCATGTTATAGACGATTCATGGAAATTATTTTCGTAATGAATATAGTCGTTAAGAAAGTGTCAAACATATAATTTCATGGTCAATGCATTAAAAATAGTTCTTGTAACAAGAAGAGGAGCCTAATTAGCTTAAGGTGATTAGAAAGTCTCATTATTTAGTAACTAAACAAGTTCACATATCATGAAATGCAATCCGAGAAGAATGACTCATTTTGCTGATGGATGCAAACAGATTTGGAGTAATAATGGTGTTAATACTTGTTTGATTTAATTAATATACTTCATTGTTTAGCAACATATGTCAATTTCATTATCGCTTTATCAAAAAGTGTGTTTGGAATCAAAAGAGGAGCCTTGCTAACCAGAAATGGTGTTGGTACTCTTTATTTTAGAATTCAACCAATTAATATCAATAAGCAATTCAAGATCAAGAACTCTATTGTGTGCTGCAATTCCATGAATTCATGTTATAAATGATTCTTGGAAATTGTTTTCATAATGAATATAGTTGTTAAGACATAATTTCATGGTTAATGAATGAAAAATAGTTCTTGTAACAAGAAAATGAGCATAATTAGCTTAAGATGAGTAGAAACTCTCACTATTTAGGAATTAATCAAGTTGACATTAGCACGAAATGCAAACCAAGATGAATGACTCCTTTAGCTGACGGATGTAAATAGATTTGGAGTAAAAATGGTGGTAATACTTGTTTGATTTAATTAATATACTTCGTTGTTTAGCAACATATGTCAATTTTATTATCACCGTATCAAAAAGTGTATTTGGAATCAAAAGAGGAGCCTTGCTAACCAAAAATGATGGGAGGTACTCTTTATTTTAGAATTCAACCAATTAATATCTATAAGAAATGCAATTCAAGATCAAGAACTCTTTTGTTTGCTGCAATTGAATGAATTCATATTATAGACGATTCATGGAAATTGTTTTCGTAATGAATATAGACGTTAATAAAGAGTTAACAGATAATTTCATGGTTAATGAATGTAAAATAGTTCTTGTAACAAGAAGAGGAGCCTAATTAGCTTAAGGTGATTAGAAAGTCTCATTATTTAGTAATTAAATAAGTTCACATATCATGAAATGCAATCCAAGAGGAATGACTCATTTTGCTGATGGATGCAAATAGATTTGGAGTAATAATGGTGTTAATACTAGTTTGATTTAATTATTATACTTCATTGTTTAGCAACATATGTCAATTTCATTATCGCTCTATCAAAAAGTGTGTTTCGAATCAAAACATTCGACCTGCTAACCACAAATGATGGGAGGTACTCTTTATTTTAGAATTCAACCAATTAATATCAATAAGAAATGCAATTTAAGATCGAGAACTCTATTTTTTGTTGCAATTGAATGAATTCATGTTATAGACTATTCATTCAATTTGTTTTCATAATGAATATAGTCGTTAAGAAAGAGTCAACATATAATTTCATGGTCAATGCATAAGAAATAGTTCTTGTAGCAAGAAAAGGAGCGTAATTTGCTTAAGGTGAGTAGAAACTCTCATTATTTAGGAAATAATCAAGTTGACATTACCACGAAATGCAAACCAAGATGAATGACTCCTTTGGCTGAAGGATGTAAACAAATTTGGAGTAATAATGGTGTTAATACTTGTTTGATTTAATTATTATACTTCATTGTTTAGCAACATATGTCAGTTTCATTATCCCTTTCTCAAAAAGTGTGTTTGGAATCAAACGAGGAGCCTTGCTAACCAGAAATGGTGGGAGGTCCTCTTTATTTTAGAATTCAACCAATCAATATCAATAAGAAATGCAATTCAAGATCAAGAACTCTATTGTTTGCTGCAATTGAATGAATTCATGTTATAAATGATTCATGGAAATTGTTTTCATAATGAATATAGACGTTAATAAAGAGTCAACAGATAATTTCATGGTTCATGAATGTAAAATAGTTCTTGTAACAAGAAGAGGAGCCTAATTAGATTAAGGTGATTAGAAGGTCTCATTAATTAATAATTACACAAGTTCACATTGGCAGGAAATGCAATCTAAGATGAATGACTAATTTGGCTGATGGACGCAAACACATTTGGAGTAATAATGGTGTTAATACTTGTTTGATTTAATTAATATACTTCATTGTTTTGCAACATATGTCAATTTCATTATCGCTTTATCAAAAAGTGTGTTTGGAATCAAATGATTCGACGTGCTAACCAGAAATGATGGGAGGTACTCTTTATTTTAGAAATCAACCAATTAATATCAATAAGAAATGCAATTTAAGATCAAGAACGCTATTTTTTGTTGCAATTCAATGAATTCATGTTATAGACGATTCATGAAAATTGTTTTCATAATGAATATAGACGTTAAGAAAGAGTCAACATATAATTTCATTGTCAATGCATTAAAAATAGTTCTTGTAACAAGAAGAGAAGTGTAATTAGCTTAAGGTGATTAGAAACGGTCATTATTTAGGAATTAATCAAGTTCACATTTGCGCGAAATGCAAACCAAGTTGAAAGACTCCTTTGGCTGATGGATGTAAATAGATTTGGGGTAATAATGGTGTTAGTATTAATTAATATACTTCATTGTTTAGCAAAATATGTCAATTTCGTTATCGCTTTATCAAAAAGTGTGATTGGAATCAAAAGAGGAGCCGTGCTAACCAGAAATGGGGAGAGGTACTCTTTATTTTAGAATTCAACCAATTAATATCAATAAGAAATACAATTCAAGATCAAGAACACTATTTTTTGCTACAATTGAATGTATTCATGTTATAGACGATTCATGGAAATTATTTTCATAATGAATATAGATGTTAAGAAGGAGTCAACAAATAATTTCATGGTTAATGAATGTAAAATAGTTCTTGTAACAAGAAGAGGAGCCTAATTTGATTAAGGTGATTAGAAAGTCTCATTAATTAGTAATTGAACAACTTCACATTGGCATGAAAGGCAATCTAAGACAAATGAATCATTTGGCTGATGGACGCAAACAAATTTGGAGTAATAATGGTGTTAATACTTGTTTGATTTAATTAATATACTTCATTGTTTAGCAACATATGTCAGTTTCATTATCCCATTCTCAAAAAGTGTGTTTGGAATCAAAAGAGGAGCCTTGCTAGCCAGAAATGGTGGTAGGTACTCTTTATTTTAGAATTCAACCAATTAATATCAATAAGAAATGCAATTCGAGATCAAGAACTCTATTGTTTGCTGCAATCGAATGAATTCATGTTATAAACGATTCATTGAAATTGTTTTCATAATGAATATAGACGTTAATAAAGAGTCAACAGATAATTTCATTGTCAATGCATTAAAAATAGTTCTTGTAACAGGAAGAGAAGTGTAATTAGTTTAAGGTGATTAGAAACGGTCATTATTTAGGAATTAATCAAGTTCACATTTGCGCGAAATGCAAACCAAGTTGAATGACTCCTTTGGCTGATGGATGTAAACAGATTTGGGGTAATAATGGTGTTAATACTTGTTTGATTTAATTAATATACTTCATTGTTTAGCAAAATATGTCAATTTCATTATCGCTTTATCAAAAAGTGTGATTGGAATCAAAAGCGGAGCCGTGCTAACCAGAAATGGGGAGAGGTACTCTTTATTTTAGAATTCAACCAATTAATATCAATAAGAAATACAATTCAAGATCAAGAACTCTATTTTTTGCTGCAATTGAATGAATTCATGTTATAGACGATTCATGGAAATTATTTTCATAATGAATATAGATGTTAATAAAGAGTCAACAAATAATTTCATGGTTAATGAATGTAAAATAGTTCTTGTAACAAGAAGAGGAGCCTAAATTGATTAAGGTGATTAGAAAGTCTCATTAATTAGTAATTAAACAACTTCACATTGGCATGAAAGGCAATCTAGGACAAATGACTCATTTGGCTGATGGACACAAACAAATTTGGAGTAATAATGGTGTTAATACTTGTTTGATTTAATTAATATACTTCATTGTTTAGCAACATATGTCAGTTTCATTATCCCTTTCTCCAAAAGTGTGTTTGGAATCAAAAGAGGAGCCTTGCTAGCCAGAAATGGTGGTAGGTACTCTTTATTTTAGAATTCAACCAATTAATATCAATAAGAAATGCAATTTAATATCAAGAACTCTATTGTTTGTTGCAATTGAATGAATTCATGTTATAGACGATTCATGGAAATTGTTTTCATAATGAATATAGTCGTTAAGAAAGAGTCAACATATAATTTCATTGTCAATGCATTAAAAATAGTTCTTGTAACAGGAAGAGAAGTGTAATTAGTTTAAGGTGATTAGAAACGGTCATTATTTAGGAATTAATCAAGTTCACATTTGCGCGAAATGCAAACCAAGTTGAATGACTCCTTTGGCTGATGGATGTAAACAGATTTGGGGTAATAATGGTGTTAATACTTGTTTGATTTAATTAATATACTTCATTGTTTAGCAAAATATGTCAATTTCATTATCGCTTTATCAAAAAGTGTGATTGGAATCAAAAGCGGAGCCGTGCTAACCAGAAATGGGGAGAGGTACTCTTTATTTTAGAATTCAACCAATTAATATCAATAAGAAATACAATTCAAGATCAAGAACTCTATTTTTTGCTACAATTGAATGAATTCATGTTATAGACGATTCATGGAAATTATTTTCATAATGAATATAGATGTTAATAAAGAGTCAACAAATAATTTCATGGTTAATGAATGTAAAATAGTTCTTGTAACAAGAAGAGGAGCCTAAATTGATTAAGGTGATTAGATAGTCTCATTAATTAGTAATTAAACAACTTCACATTGGCATGAAAGGCAATCTAGGACAAATGACTCATTTGGCTGATGGACACAAACAAATTTGGAGTAATAATGGTGTTAATACTTGTTTGATTTAATTAATATACTTCATTGTTTAGCAACATATGTCAGTTTCATTATCCCTTTCTCCAAAAGTGTGTTTGGAATCAAAAGAGGAGCCTTGCTAGCCAGAAATGGTGGTAGGTACTCTTTATTTTAGAATTCAACCAATTAATATCAATAAGAAATGCAATTCAAGATCAAGAACTCTATTGTTTGCTGCAATCGAATGAATTCATGTTATAAACGATTCATTGAAATTGTTTTCATAATGAATATAGACGTTAATAAAGAGTCAACAGATAATTTCATGGTTAATGAATGTAAAATAGTTCTTGTAACAAGAAGAGGAGCCTAATTAGATTAAGGTGATTAGAACGTCTCATTAATTAATAATTACACAAGTTCACATTGGCATGAAATGCAATCTAAGATGAATGACTAATTTGGATGATGGACGAAAACACATTTGGAGTAATAATGGTGTTAATACTTGTTTGATTTAATTAATATACTTCATTGTTTGGCAACATATGTCAATTTCATTATCGCTCTATCTAAAAGTGTGTTTGCAATCAACTGATTCGACTTGCTAACCAGAAATGATGGGAGGTACTCTTTATTTTAGAAATCAACCAATTAATATCAACATGAAATGCAATTTAAGATCAAGAACTCTATTGTTTGTTGCAATTGAATGAATTCATGTTATAGACGATTCATGGAAATTGTTTTCATAATGAATATAGTCATTAAGAAAGCGTCAACATATAATTTCATTGTGAATGCATTAAAAATAGTTCTTGTAACAAGAAGAGAAGTGTAATTAGCTTAAGGTGATTAGAAATGCTCATTATTTAGGAATTAATCAAGTTCACATTTGCCCGAAATGCAAACCAAGTTGAATGACTCCTTTGGCTGATGGATGTAAACAGATTTGGGGTAAAAATGGTGTTAATACTTGTTTGATTTAATTAATATACTTCATTGTTTAGCAAAATATGTCAATTTCATTATCACATTATCAAAAAGTGTGATTGGAATCAAAAGAGGAGCTGTGCTAACCAGAAATGGGGAGAGGTACTCTTTATTTTAGATTTCAACCAATTAATATCAATAAGAAATACAATTCAAGATCAAGAACTCTATTTTTTGCTGCAATTGAATGACTTCACGTTATAGACGATTCATGGAAATTATTTTCATAATGAATATAGATGTTAAGAAAGAGTCAACAAATAATTTCATGGTTAATGAATGTAAAATAGTTCTTGTAACCAGACGAGGAGCCTAATTTGATTAAGGTGATTAGAAAGTCTCCTTAATTAGTAATTAAACAACTTCACATTGGCATGAAAGGCAATCGAAGACAAATGAATCATTTGGCTGATGGACGAACACAAATTTGGAGTAATAATGGTGTTAATATTTGTTTGATTTAATTAATATACTTCATTGTTTAGCAACATATGTCAATTTCATTATCCCTTTCTCAAAAAGTGTGTTTGGAATCAAAAGAGGAGCCTTGCTAACCAGAAATGGTGGGAGGTACTCTTTATTTTAGAATTCAACCAATTAATATCAATAAGAAATGCAATTCAAGATCAAGAACTTTATTGTTTGCTGCAATTGAATGAATTCATGTTATAAACGATTCATGGAAATTGTTTTCATAATGAATATAGACGTTAATAAAGAGTCAACAGATAATTTCATGGTTAATGAATGTAAAATAGTTCTTGTAACAAGAGGAGGAGCCTAATTAGATTAAGGTGATTAGAACGTCTCATTAATTAATAATTACACAAGTTCACATTGGCATGAAATGCAATCTAAGATGAATGACTAATTTGGATGATGGACGCAAACACATTTGGAGTAATAATGGTGTTAATACTTGTTTGATTTAATTAATATACTTCATTGTTTGGCAACATATGTCAATTTCATTATCGCTTTATCAAAAAGTGTGTTTGCAATCAACTGATTCGACTTGCTAACCAGAAATGATGGGAGGTACTCTTTATTTTAGAAATCAACCAATTAATATCAATATGAAATGCAATTTAAGATCAAGAACTCTATTGTTTGTTGCAATTGAATGAATTCATGTTATAGACGATTCATGGAAATTGTTTTCATAATGAATATAGTCGTTAAGAAAGCGTCAACATATAATTTCATTGTGAATGCATTAAAAATAGTTCTTGTAACAAGAAGAGAAGTGTAATTAGCTTAAGGTGATTAGAAACGCTCATTATTTAGGAATTAATCAAGTTCACATTTGCCCGAAATGCAAACCAAGTTGAATGACTCCTTTGGCTGATGGATGTAAACAGATTTGGGGTAAAAATGGTGTTAATACTTGTTTGATTTAATTAATATACTTCATTGTTTAGCAAAATATGTCAATTTCATTATCACATTATCAAAAAGTGTGATTGGAATCAAAAGAGGAGCCGTGCTAACCAGAAATGGGGAGAGGTACTCTTTATTTTAGATTTCAACCAATTAATATCAATAAGAAATACAATTCAAGATCAAGAACTCTATTTTTTGCTGCAATTGAATGACTTCACGTTATAGACGATTCATGGAAATTATTTTCATAATGAATATAGATGTTAAGAAAGAGTCAACAAATAATTTCATGGTTAATGAATGTAAAATAGTTCTTGTAACCAGACGAGGAGCCTAATTTGATTAAGGTGATTAGAAAGTCTCATTAATTAGTAATTAAACAACTTCACATTGGCATGAAAGGCAATCGAAGACAAATGAATCATTTGGCTGATGGACGAACACAAATTTGGAGTAATAATGGTGTTAATATTTGTTTGATTTAATTAATATACTTCATTGTTTAGCAACATATGTCAATTTCATTATCCCTTTCTCAAAAAGTGTGTTTGGAATCAAAAGAGGAGCCTTGCTAACCAGAAATGGTGGGAGGTACTCTTTATTTTAGAATTCAACCAATTAATATCAATAAGAAATGCAATTCAAGATCAAGAACTTTATTGTTTGCTGCAATTGAATGAATTCATGTTATAAACGATTCATGGAAATTGTTTTCATAATGAATATAGACGTTAATAAAGAGTCAACATATAATTTCATGGTTAATGAATGTAACATAGTTCTTGTAACAAAAGGAGGAGCCTAATTAGATTAAGGTGATTAGAACGTCTCATTAATTAATAATTACACAACTTCACATTGGCAGGAAATGCAATCTAAGATGAATGACTAATTTGGCTGATGGACACAAACACATTTGGAGTAATAATGGTGTTAATACTTGTTTGATTTAATTAATATGCTTCATTGTTTAGCAACATATGTCAATTTCATTATCGCTTTATCAAAAAGTGTGTTTGGAATCAAATGATTCGACTTGCTAACCAGAAATGATGGGAGGTACTCTTTATTTTAGAAATCAACCAATCAATATCAATAAGAAATGCAATTTAAGATCAAGAACTCTATTGTTTGTTGCAATTGAATGAATTCATGTTATAGACGATTCATGGAAATTGTTTTCATAATGAATATAGTCGTTAAGAAAGAGTCAACATATAATTTCATTGTCAATGCATTAAAAATAGTTCTTGTAACAAGAAGAGAAGTGTAATTAGCTTAAGGTGATTAGAAACGGTCAATATTTAGGAATTAATCAAGTTCACATTTGCGCGAAATGCAAACCAAGTTGAATGACTCCTTTGGCTGATGGATGTAAACAAATTTGGGGTAATAATGGTGTTAATACTTGTTTGATTTAATTAATATACTTCATTGTTTAGCAAAATATGTCAATTTCATTATCGCTTCATCAAAAAGTGTGATTGGAATCAAAAGAGGAGCCGTGCTTACCAGAAATGGGGAGAGGTACTCTTTATTTTAGAATTCAACCAATTAATATCAATAAGAAATACAATTCAAGATCAAGAACTCTATTTTTTGCTGCAATTGAATGAATTCATGTTATAGACGATTCATGGAAATTATTTTCATAATGAATATAGATGTTAAGAAAGAGTCAACAGATAATTTCATGGTTAATGAATGTAAAATAGTTCTTGTAACAAGAAGAGGAGCCTAATTAGATTAAGGTGATTAGAACGTCTCATTAATTAGTAATTACACAAGTTCACATTGGCATGAAATGCAATCTAAGATGAATGACTAATTTGGTTGATGGACGCAAACACATTTGGAGCAATAATGGTGTTAATACTTGTTTGATTTAATTAATATACTTCATTGTTTAGCAACATATGTCAATTTCATTATCGCTTTATCAAAAAGTGTGTTTGGAATCAAAAGAGGAGCCTTGCTAACCAGAAATGGTGGGAGGTACTCTTTATTTTAGAATTCAACCAATTAATATCAATAAGAAATGCAATTCAAGATCAAGAACTCTATTGTTTGTTGCAATTCAATGAATTCATGTTATAGGCGATTCATGGAAATTGTTTTCATAATGAATATAGACGTTAAGAAAGTGTCAACATATAATTTCATTGTCAATGCATTAAAAATAGTTCTTGTAACAAGAAGAGAAGTGTAATTAGCTTAAGGTGATTAGAAAGTCTCATTATTTAGTAACTAAACAAGTTCACATATCATGAAATGCAATCCGAGAAGAATGACTCATTTTGCTGATGGATGTAAACAGATTTGGAGTAATAATGGTGTTAATACTTGTTTGATTTAATTAATATACTTCATTGTTTAGCAACATATGTCAATTTCATTATCGCTTTATCAAAAAGTGTGTTTGGAATCAAAAGAGGAGCCTTGCTAACCAGAAATGGTGTTGGTACTCTTTATTTTAGAATTCAACCAATTAATATCAATAAGAAATGCAATTCAAGATCAAGAACTCTATTGTTTGCTGCAATCGAATGAATTCATGTTATAAACGATTCATGGAAATTGTTTTCATAATGAATATAGACGTTAATAAAGAGTTAACAGATAATTTCATGGTTAATGAATGTAAAATAGTTCTTGTAACAAGAGGAGGAGCCTAATTAGATTAAGGTGATTAGAACGTCTCATTAATTAATAATTACACAAGTTCACATTGGCATGAAATGCAATCTAAGATGAATGACTAATTTCGCTGAAGGACGCAAACACATTTGGAGTAATAATGGTGTTAATACTTGTTTGATTTAATAAATATACTTCATTGTTTAGCAACATATGTCAATTTCATTATCTCTTTATCAAAAAGTGTGTTTGGAATCAAATGATTCGACTTGCTAACCAGAAATGATGGGAGGTACTCTTTATTTTAGAATTCAACCAATTAATATCAATAAGAAATGCAATTTAAGATCAAGAACTTTATTGTTTGTTGCAATTCAATGAATTCATGTTATAGACGATTCATGGAAATTGTGTTCATAATGAATATAGTCGTTAAGAAAGAGTCAACATATAATTTCATTGTCAATGCATTAAAAATAGTTCTTGTAACAAGAAGAGAAGTGTAATTAGCTTAAGGTGATTAGAAATGGTCAATATTTAGGAATTAATCAAGTTCACATTTGCGCGAAATGCAAACCAAGTTGAATGACTCCTTTGGCTGATGGATGTAAACAGATTTGGGGTAATAATGGTGTTAATACTTGTTTGATTTAATTAATATACTTCATTGTTTAGCAACATATGTCAATTTCATTATCGCTTTATCAAAAAGTGTGTTTGGAATCAAAAGAGGAGCCTTGCTAACCAGAAATGGTGGGAGGTACTCTTTATTTTAGAATTGAACCAATTAATATCAATAAGAAATGCAATTCAAGATCAAGAACTCTATTGTTTGCTGCAATCGAATGAATTCATGTTATAAACGATTCATGGAAATTGTTTTCATAATGAATATAGACGTTAATAAAGAGTCAACATATAATTTCATGGTTAATGAATGTAACATAGTTCTTGTAACAAGAGGAGGAGCCTAATTAGATTAAGGTGATTAGAACGTCTCATTAATTAATAATTACACAACTTCACATTGGCAGGAAATGCAATCTAAGATGAATGACTAATTTGGCTGATGGACGCAAACACATTTGGAGTAATAATGGTGTTAATACTTGTTTGATTTAATTAATATAATTCATTGTTTAGCAACATATGTCATTTCATTAACGCTTTATCAAAAAGTGTGTTTGGAATCAAATGATTCGACTTGCTAACCAGAAATGATGGGAGGTACACTTTATTTTAGAAATCAACCAATTAATATCAATAAGAAATGCAATTTAATATCAAGAACTCTATTGTTTGTTGCAATTGAATGAATTCATGTTATAGACGATTCATGGAAATTATTTTCATAATGAATATAGATGTTAAGAAAGAGTCAACAAATAATTTCATGGTTAATGAATGTAAAATAGTTCTTGTAACAAGAAGAGGAGCCTAATTTGATTAAGGTGATTAGAAAGTCTCATTAATTAGTAATTAAACAACTTCACATTGGAATGAAAGGCAATCGAAGACAAATGAATCATTTGGCTGATGGACGAACACAAATTTGGAGTAATAATGGTGTTAATACTTGTTTGATTTAATTAATATACTTCATTGTTTAGCAACATATGTCAGTTTCATTATCCCTTTCTCAAAAAGTGTGTTTGGAATCAAAAGAGGAGCCTTGCTAACCAGAAGTGGTGGGAGGTACTCTTTATTTTAGAATTCAACCAATTAATATCAATAAGAAATGCAATTCAAGATCAGGAACTCTATTGTTTGCTGCAATCGAATGAATTCATGTTATAAATGATTCATGGAAATTGTTTTCATAATGAATATAGACGTTAATAAAGAGTCAACAGATAATTTCATGGTTAATGAATGTAAAATAGTTCTTGTGACAAGAAGAGGAGCCTAATTAGATTAAGGTGATTAGAACGTCTCATTAATTAATAATTACACAAGTTCACATTGGCAGGAAATGCAATCTAAGATGAATGACTAATTTGGCTGATGGACGCAAACACATTTGGAGTAATAATGGTGTTAATACTTGTTTGATTTAATTAATATTATTCATTGTTTAGCAACATATGTCATTTCATTAACGCTTTATCAAAAAGTGTGTTTGGAATCAAATGATTCGACTTGCTAACCAGAAATGATGGGAGGTACTCTTTATTTTAGAAATCAACCAATTAATATCAATAAGAAATGCAATTTAATATCAACAACTCTATTGTTTGTTGCAATTGAATGAATTCATGTTATAGACGATTCATGGAAATTGTTTTCATAATGAATATAGTCGTTAAGAAAGAGTCAACATATAATTTCATTGTCAATGCATTAAAAATAGTTCTTGTAACAAGAAGAGAAGTGTAACTAGTTTAAGGTGATTAGAAATGGTCATTATTTAGGAATTAATCAAGTTCACATTTGCGCGAAATGCAAACCAAGTTGAGTGACTCCTTTGGCTGATGGATGTAAACAGATTTGGGGTAATAATGGTGTTAATACTTCTTCGATTTAATTAATATACTTCATTGTTTAGCAAAATATGTCAATTTCATTATCGCTTTATCAAAAAGTGTGATTGGAATCAAAAGAGGACCCGTGCTAACCAGAAATGGGGAGAGGTACACTTTATTTTAGAAATCAACCAATTAATATCAATAAGAAATGCAATTTAATATCAAGAACTCTATTGTTTGTTGCAATTGAATGAATTCATGTTATAGACGATTCATGGAAATTATTTTCATAATGAATATAGATGTTAAGAAAGAGTCAACAAATAATTTCATGGTTAATGAATGTAAAATAGTTCTTGTAACAAGAAGAGGAGCCTAATTTGATTAAGGTGATTAGAAAGTCTCATTAATTAGTAATTAAACAACTTCACATTGGAATGAAAGGCAATCGAAGACAAATGACTCATTTGGCTGATGGACGCAAACAAATTTGGAGTAATAATGGTGTTAATACTTGTTTGATTAAATTAATATACTTCATTGTTTAGCAACATATGTCTGTTTCATTATCTCTTTCTCAAAAAGTGTGTTTGGAATCAAAAGAGGAGCCTTGCTAACCAGAAATGGTGGGAGGTACTCTTTGTTTTAGAATTCAACCAATTAATATCAATAAGAAATCCAATTCAAGATCAAGAACTCTATTGTTTGCTGCAATCGAATGAATTCATGTTATAAACGATTCATGGAAATTGTTTTCATAATGGATATAGACGTTAATAAAGAGTCAACATATAATTTCATGGTTAATGAATGTAACATAGTTCTTGTAACAAGAGGAGGAGCCTAATTAGATTAAGGTGATTAGAACGTCTCATTAATTAATAATTACACAACTTCACATTGGCAGGAAATGCAATCTAAGATGAATGACTAATTTGGCTGATGGACGCAAACACATTTGGAGTAATAATGGTGTTAATACTTGTTTGATTTAATTAATATAATTCATTGTTTAGCAACATATGTCATTTCATTAACGCTTTATCAAAAAGTGTGTTTGGAATCAAATGATTCGACTTGCTAACCAGAAATGATGGGAGGTACTCTTTATTTTAGAAATCAACCAATTAATATCAATAAGAAATGCAATTTAATATCAAGAACTCTATTGTTTGTTGCAATTGAATGAATTCATGTTATAGACGATTCAAGGAAATTATTTTCATAATGAATATAGATGTTAAGAAAGAGTCAACAAATAATTTCATGGTTAATGAATGTAAAATAGTTCTTGTAACAAGAAGAGGAGCCTAATTTGATTAAGGTGATTAGAAAGTCTCATTAATTAGTAATTAAACAACTTCACATTGGCATGAAAGGCAATCTAATTCAAATGACTCATTTGGCTGATGGACGTAAACAAATTTGGAGTAATAATGGTGTTAATACTTGTTTGATTTAATTAATATACTTCATTGTTTAGCAACATATGTCTGTTTCATTATCCCTTTCTCAAAAAGTGTGTTTGGAATAAAAAGAGGAGCCTTGCTAATCAGAAATGGTGGGAGGTACTCTTTGTTTTAGAATTCAACCAATTAATATCAATAAGAAATGCAATTCAAGATCAAGAACTCTATTGTTTGCTGCAATCAAATGAATTCATGTTATAAACGATTCATGGAAATTGTTTTCATAATGAATATAGACGTTAATAAAGAGTCAACAGATAATTTCATGGTTAATGAATGTAAAATAGTTCTTGTAACAAGAGGAGGAGCCTAATTAGATTAAGGTGATTAGAACGTCTCATTAATTAATAATTACACAAGTTCACATTGGCATGAAATGCAATCTAAGATGAATGACTAATTTGGTTGATGGACGCAAACACATTTGGAGCAATAATGGTGTTAATACTTGTTTGATTTAATTAATATTCTTCATTGTTGTTTAGCAACATATGTCAATTTCATTATCGCTTTATCAAAAAGTGTGTTTGGAATCAAATGATTCGACTTGCTAACCAGAAATGATGGGAGGTACCCTTTATTTTAGAAATCAACCAATTAATATCAATAAGAAATGCAATTTAAGATCAAGAACTCTATTGTTTGTTGCAATTGAATGAATTCATGTTATAGACGATTCATGGAAATTGTTTTCATAATGAATATAGTCGTTAAGAAAGAGTCAACATATAATTTCATTGTCAATGCATTAAAAAATAGTTCTTGTAACAAGAAGAGAAGTGTAATTAGCTTAAGGTGATTAAAAACGGTCATTATTTAGCAATTAATCAAGTTCACATTTGCGCGAAATGCAAACCAAGTTGAATGACTCCTTTGGCTGACGGATGTAAACAGATTTGGGGTAATAATGGTGTTAATACTTGTTTGATTTAATTAATATACTTCATTGTTTAGCAACATATGTCAATTTATTTATCGCTTTATCAAAAAGTGTGTTTGGAATCAAATGATTCGACTTGCTAACCAAAAAATGATGGGAGGTACTCTTTATTTTAAAAATCAACCAATTAATATCAATAAGAAATCCAATTTAAGATCAAAAACTCTATTGTTTGTTGCAAATGAAATGAATTCATGTTATAGACGACTCATGGGAAATTGTTTTCATAATGAATATCGACGTTAAGAAAGAGTCAACATATAATCTCATGGTCAATGCATTAAAAATAGTTCTTGTAACAAGAAGAGGAGCGTAATTAGCGTAAGGTGATTAGAAAATTATTTAGGAATTAATCAAGTTCACATTTGCACGAAATGCAAACCAAGTTGAATGACTCCTTTGGCTGATGGATGTAAACAGATTTGGGGTAATAATGGTGTTAATACTTGTTTGATTTAATTAATAGACTTCATTGTTGAGCAAAATATGTCAATTTCATTATCGCTTTATCAAAAAGTGTGTTTGGAATTAAAAGAGGAGCCGTGCTAACCAGAAATGGGGAGAGGTACTCTTTATTTTAGAATTCAACCAATTAATATCAATAAGAAATGCAATTCAAGATCAAGAACTTTATTGTTTGCTGCAATTGAATGAATTCATGTTATAAACGATTCATGGAAATTGTTTTCATAATGAATATAGACGTTAATAAAGAGTCAACATATAATTTCATGGTTAATGAATGTAAAATAGTTCTTGTAACAAGAGGAGGAGCCTAATTAGATTAAGGTGATTAGAACGTCTCATTAATTAATAATTACACAACTTCACATTGGCAGGAAATGCAATCTAAGATGAATGACTAATTTGGCTGATGGACACAAACACATTTGGCGTAATAATGGTGTTAATACTTGTTTGATTTAATTAATATGCTTCATTGTTTAGCAGCATATGTCAATTTCATTATCGCTTTATCAAAAAGTGTGTTTGGAATCAAATGATTTGACTTGCTAACCAGAAATGATGGGATGTACTCTTTATTTTAGAAATCAACCAATTAATATCAATAAGAAATGCAATTTAAGATCAAGAACTTTATTGTTTGTTGCAATTGAATGAATTCATGTTATAGACGATTCATGGAAATTGTTTTCATAATGAATATAGTCGTTAAGAAAGAGTCAACATATAATTTCATTGTCAATGCATTAAAAATAGTTGTTGTAACAAGAAGAGAAGTGTAATTAGCTTAAGGTGATTAGAAATGGTCAATATTTAGGAATTAATCAAGTTCACATTTGCGCGAAATGCAAACCAAGTTGAATGACTCCTTTGGCTGATGGATGTAAACAGATTTGGGGTAATAATGGTGTTAATACTTCTTTGATTTAATTAATATACTTCATTGTTTAGCAAAATATGTCAATTTCATTATCGCTTTATCAAAAAGTGTGATTGGAATCAAAAGAGGAGTCGTGCTAACCAGAAATGGGGAGAGGTACTCTTTATTTTAGAATTCAACCAATTAATATCAATAAGAAATACAATTCAAGATCAAGAACTCTATTTTTTGCTGCAATTGAATGAATTCATGTTATAGACGATTCATGGAAATTATTTTCATAATGAATATAGATGTTAAGAAAGAGTCAACAAATAATTTCATGGTTAATGAATGTAAAATAGTTCTGGTAACAAGAAGAGGAGCCTAATTTGATTAAGGTGATTAGAAAGTCTCATTAATTAGTAATTAAACAACTTCACATTGGCATGAAAGGCAATCTAAGTCAAATGACTCATTTGGCTGATGGACGCAAACAAATTTGGAGTAATAATGGTGTTAATACTTGTTTGATTTAATTAATATACTTCATTGTTTAGCAACATATGTCTGTTTCATTATCCCTTTCTCAAAAAGTGTGTTTGGAATCAAAAGAGGAGCCTTGCTAACCAGAAATGGTGGGAGGTACTCTTTATTTTAGAATTCAACCAATTAATATCAATAAGAAATGTAATTCAAGATCAAGAACTCTATTGTTTGCTGTAATCGAATGAATTCATGTTATAAACTATTCATGGAAATTCTTTTCATAATGAATATAGACGTTAATAAAGAGTCAACAGATAATTTCATGGTTAATGAATGTAAAATAGTTCTTGTAACAAGAGGAGGAGGCTAATTAGATTAAGGTGATTAGAACGTCTCATTAATTAATAATTACACAAGTTCACGTTGGCATGAAATGCAATCTAAGATGAATGACTAATTTGGTTGATGGACGCAAACACATTTGGAGCAATAATGGTGTTAATACTTGTTTGATTTAATTAATATACTTCATTGTTTAGCAACATATGTCAATTTCATTATCGCTTTATCAAAAAGTGTGTTTGGAATCAAATGATTCGACTTGCTAACCAGAAATGATGGGAGGTACTCTTTATTTTAGAAATCAACCAATTAATATCAATAAGAAATGCAATTTAAGATCAAGAACTCTATTGTTTGTTGCAATTGAATGAATTAATGTTATAGACGATTCATGGAAATTGTTTTCATAATGAATATAGTCGTTAAGAAAGAGTCAACATATAATTTCATTGTCAATGCATTAAAAATAGTTCTTGTAACAAGAAGAGAAGTGTAATTAGTTTAAGGTGATTAGAAACGGTCATTATTTAGGAATTAATCAAGTTCACATTTGCGCGAAATGCAAACCAAGTTGAATGACTCCTTTGGCTGATGGATGTAAACAGATTTGGGGTAATAATGGTGTTAATACTTGTTTGATTTAATTAATATACTTCATTGTTTAGCAACATATGTCAATTTCATTATCGCTTTCTCAAAAAGTGTCTTTAGAATCAAATGATTCGACTTGCTAACCAGAAATGATGGGAGGTACTCTTTATTTTAGAAATCAACCAATTAATATCAATAAGAAATCCAATTTAAGATCAAAAACTCTATTGTTTGTTGCAAATGAATGAATTCATGTTATAGACGACTCATGGAAATTGTTTTCATAATGAATATCGACGTTAAGAAAGAGTCAACATATAATTTCATGGTCAATTCATTAAAAATAGTTCTTGTAACAAGAAGAGGAGCGTAATTAGCGTAAGGTGATTAGAAACGCTCATTATTTAGGAATTAATCAGGTTCACATTTGCACGAAATGCAAACCAAGTTGAATGACTCCTTTGGCTGATGGATGTAAACAGATTTGGGGTAATAATGGTGTTAATACTTGTTTGATTTAATTAATAGACTTCATTGTTGAGCAAAATATGTCAATTTCATTATCGCTTTATCAAAAAGTGTGTTTGGAATTAAAAGAGGAGCCGTGCTAACCAGAAATGGGGAGAGGTACTCTTTATTTTAGAATTCAACCAATTAATATCAATAAGAAATGCAATTCAAGATCAAGAAGTCTATTGGTTGCTGCAATTGAATGAATTCATGTTATCGATGATTCATGTAAATTTTTTCATAATGAATATAGATGTTAAGAAAAAGTCAACAAATAATTTCATGGTTAGTGAATGTAAAATAGTTCTTGTAACAAGAAGAGGAGCCTAATTTGATTAAGGTGATTAGAAAGTCTCATTAATTAGTAATTAAACAACTTCACATTGGCATGAAAGGCAATCTAAGACAAATGACTCATTTGGCTGATGGACGCAAACAAATTTGGAGTAATAATGGTGTTAATACTTGTTTGATTTAATTAATATACTTCATTGTTTAGCAACATATGTCTGTTTCATTATCCCTTTCTCAAAAAGTGTGTTTGGAATCAAAAGAGGAGCCTTGCTAACCAGAAATGGTGGGAGGTACTCTTTGTTTTAGAATTCAACCAATTAATATCAATAAGAAATGCAATTCAAGATCAAGAACTCTATTGTTTGCTGCAATCGAATGAATTCATGTTATAAACGATTCATGGAAATTGTTTTCATAATGAATATAGACGTTAATAAAGAGTCAATAGATAATTTCATGGTTAATGAATGTAAAATAGTTCTTGTAACAAGAGGAGGAGCCTAATTAGATTAAGGTGATTAGAACGTCTCATTAATTAATAATTACACAAGTTCACATTGGCATGAAATGCAATCTAAGATGAATGACTAATTTGGTTGATGGACGCAAACACATTTGGAGCAATAATGGTGTTAATACTTGTTTGATTTAATTAATATACTTCATTGTTTAGCAACATATGTCAATTTCATTATCGCTTTATCAAAAAGTGTGTTTGGAATCAAATGATTCGACTTGCTAACCAGAAATGATGGGAGGTACTCTTTATTTTAGAAATCAACCAATTAATATCAATAAGAAATGCAATTTAAGATCAAGAACTCTATTGTTTGTTGCAATTGAATGAATTCATGTTATAGACGATTCATGGAAATTGTTTTCATAATGAATATAGTCGTTAAGAAAGAGTCAACATATAATTTCATTGTCAATGCATTAAAAATAGTTCTTGTAACAAGAAGAGAAGTGTAATTAGCTTAAGGTGATTAAAAACGGTCATTATTTAGGAATTAATCAAGTTCACATTTGCGCGAAATGCAAACCAAGTTGAATGACTCCTTTGGCTGATGGATGTAAACAGATTTGGGGTAATAATGGTGTTAATACTTGTTTGATTTAATTAATATACTTCATTGTTTAGCAACATATGTCAATTTCTTTATCGCTTTATCAAAAAGTGTGTTTGGAATCAAATGATTCGACTTGCTAACCAGAAATGATGGGAGGTACTCTTTATTTTAAAAATCAACCAATTAATGTCAATAAGAAATCCGATTTAAGATCAAAAACTCTATTGTTTGTTGCAAATGAATGAATTCATGTTATAGACGACTCATGGAAATTGTTTTCATAATGAATATCGACGTTAAGAAAGAGTCAACATATAATCTCATGGTCAATGCATTAAAAATAGTTCTTGTAACAAGAAGAGGAGCGTAATTAGCGTAAGGTGATTAGAAACGCTCATTATTTAGGAATTAATCAAGTTCACATTTGCACGAAATGCAAACCAAGTTGAATGACTCCTTTGGCTGATGGATGTAAACAGATTTGGGGTAATAATGGTGTTAATACTTGTTTGATTTAATTAATAGACTTCATTGTTGAGCAAAATATGTCAATTTCATTATCGCTTTATCAAAAAGTGTGTTTGGAATTAAAAGAGGAGCCGTGCTAACCAGAAATGGGGAGAGGTACTCTTTATTTTAGAATTCAACCAATTAATATCAATAAGAAATGCAATTCAAGATCAAGAAGTCTATTGGTTGCTGCAATTGAATGAATTCATGTTATCGATGATTCATGGAAATTATTTTCATAATGAACATAGATGTTAAGAAAGAGTCAACAAATAATTTCATGGTTAATGAATGTAAAATAGTTCTTGTAACAAGAAGAGGAGCCTAATTTGATTAAGGTGATTAGAAAGTTTCATTAATTAGTAATTAAACAACTTCACATTGGCATGAAAGGCAATCTAAGACAAATGACTCATTTGGCTGATGGACGCAAACAAATTTGGAGTAATAATGGTGTTAATACTTGTTTGATTTAATTAATATACTTCATTGTTTAGCAACATATGTCAGTTTCATTATCCCTTTCGCAAAAAGTGTTTTTGGAATCAAAAGAGGAGCCTTGCTAACTAGAAATGGTGGGAGGTACTCTTTATTTTAGAATTCAACCAATTAATATCAATAAGAAATGCAATTCAAGATCAAGAACTCTATTGTTTGCTGCAATTGAATGAATTCATGTTATAGACGATTCATGAAAATTGTTTTCATAATGAATATAGACATTAATAAAGAGTCAACAGATAATTTCATGGTTAATGAATGTAAAATTGTTCTTGTAACAAGAAGAGGAGCCTAATTAGATTAAGGTGATTAGAACGTCTCATTAATTAATAATTACACAAGTTCACATTGGCATGAAATGCAATCTAAGATGAATGACTAATTTGGCTGATGGACGCAAACACATTTGGAGTAATATTGGTGTTAATACTTGTTTGATTTAATAAATATACTTCATTGTTTAGCAACATATGTCAATTTCATTATCGCTTTATCAAAAAGTGTGTTTGGAATCAAATGATTCGACTTGCTAACCAGAAATGATGGGTGGTACTCTTTGTTTTAGAAATCAACCAATTAATATCAATAAGAAATGCAATTTAAGATCAAAAACTCTATTGTTTGTTGCAAATGAATGAATTCATGTTGTAGACGTTTCATGGAAATTGTTTTCATAATGAATATAGACGTTGAGAAAGAGTCAAGATATAATTTCATGGTGAATGCATTAAAAATAGTTCTTGTAACAAGAAGAGGAGCGTAATTAGCTTAAGGTGATTAGAAACACTCATTATTTAGGAATTAATCAAGTTCACATTTGCATGAAATGCAAACCAAGTTGAATGACTCCTTTGAGTGATGGATGTAAACAGATTTGGGGTAATAATGGTGTTAATACTTGTTTGATTTAATTAATATACTTCATTGTTTAGCAACATATGTCAGTTTCATTATCCCTTTCTCAAAAAGTGTGTTTGGAATCAAAAGAGGAGCCTTGCTAACCAGAAATGGTGGGAGGTACTCTTTATTTTAGAATTCAACCAATTAATATCAATAAGAAATGCAATTCAAGATCAAGAACTTTATTGTTTGCTGCAATTGAATGATTTCATGTTATAAACGATTCAAGGAAATTGTTTTGATAATGAATATAGACGTTAATAAAGAGTCAACATATAATTTCATGGTTAATGAATGTAAAATAGTTCTTGTAACAAGAGGAGGAGCCTAATTAGATTAAGGTGATTAGAACGTCTCATTAATTAATAATTACACAACTTCACATTGGCAGGAAATGCAATCTAAGATGAATGACTAATTTGGCTGATGGACACAAACACATTTGGAGTAATAATGGTGTTAATACTTGTTTGATTTAATTAATATGCTTCATTGTTTAGCAACATATGTCAATTTCATTATCGCTTTATCAAAAAGTGTGTTTGGAATCAAATGATTCGACTTGCTAACCAGAAATGATGGGAGGTACTCTTTATTTTAGAAATCAACCAATTAATATCAATAAGAAATGCAATTTAAGATCAAGAACTCTATTGTTTGTTGCAATTGAATGAATTCATGTTATAGACGATTCATGGAAATTGTTTTCATAATGAATATAGTCGTTAAGAAAGAGTCAACATATAATTTCATTGTCAATGCATTAAAAATAGTTCTTGTAACAAGAAGAGAAGTGTAATTAGCTTAAGGTGATTAGAAACGGTCAATATTTAGGAATTAATCAAGTTCACATTTGCGCGAAATGCAAACCAAGTTGAATGACTCCTTTGGCTGATGGATGTAAAAAGATTTGGGGTAATAATGGTGTTAATACTTCTTTGATTTAATTAATATACTTCATTGTTTAGCAAAATATGTCAATTTCATTATCGCTTTATCAAAAAGTGTGATTGGAATCAAAAGAGGAGCCGTGCTAACCAGAAATGGGGAGAGGTACTCTTTATTTTAGAATTCAACCAATTAATATCAATAAGAAATACAATTCAAGATCAAGAACTCTATTTTTTGCTGCAATTGAATGAATTCATGTTATAGAGGATTCATGGAAATTATTTTCATAATGAATATAGATGTTAAGAAAGAGTCAACAAATAATTTCATGGTTAATGAATGTAAAATAGTTCTTCTAACAAGAAGAGGAGCCTAATTTGATTAAGGTGATTAGAAAGTCTCATTAATTAGTAATTAAACAACTTCACATTGGCATGAAAGGCAATCTAAGACAAATGACTCATTTGGCTGATGGACGCAAACAAATTTGGAGTAATAATGGTGTTAATACTTGTTTGATTTAATTAATATACTTCATTGTTTAGCAACATATGTCTGTTTCATTATCCCTTTCTCAAAAAGTGTGTTTGGAATCAAAAGAGGAGCCTTGCTAACCAGAAATGGTGGGAGGTACTCTTTATTTTAGAATTCAACCAATTAATATCAATAAGAAATGCAATTCAAGATCAAGAACTCTATTGTTTGCTGCAATCGAATGAATTCATGTTATAAACGATTCATGGAAATTGTTTTCATAATGAATATAGACGTTAATAAAGAGTTAACAGATAATTTCATGGTTAATGAATGTAAAATAGTTCTTGTAACAAGAGGAGGAGCCTAATTAGATTAAGGTGATTAGAACGTCTCATTAATTAATAATTACACAAGTTCACATTGGCATGAAATTCAATCTAAGATGAATGACTAATTTGGTTGATGGACGCAAACACATTTGGAGCAATAATGGTGTTAATACTTGTTTGATTTAATTAATATAATTCATTGTTTAGCAACATATGTCATTTCATTAACGCTTTATCAAAAAGTGTGTTTGGAATCAAATGATTCGACTTGCTAACCAGAAATGATGGGAGGTACTCATTATTTTAGAAATCAACCAATTAATATCAATAAGAAATGCAATTTAAGATCAAGAACTCTATTGTTTGTTGCAATTGAATGAATTCATGTTATAGACGATTCATGGAAATTATTTTCATAATGAATATAGTCGTTAAGAAAGAGTCAACATATAATTTCATTGTCAATGCATTAAAAATAGTTCTTGTAACAAGAAGAGAAGTGTAATTACCTTAAGGTGATTAGAAACGGTCAATATTTAGGAATTAATCAAGTTCACATTTGCGCGAAATGCAAACCAAGTTGAATGTCACCTTTGGCTGATGGATGTAAAAAGATTTGGGGTAATAATGGTGTTAATACTTCTTTGATTTAATTAATATACTTCATTGTTTAGCAAAATATGTCAATTTCATAATCGCTTTATCAAAAAGTGTGATTGGAATCAAAAGAGGAGCCGTGCTAACCAGAAATGGGGAGAGGTACTCTTTATTTTAGAATTCAACCAATTAATATCAATAAGAAATACAATTCAAGATCAAGAACTCTATTTTTTGCTGCAATTGAATGAATTCATGTTATAGAGGATTCATGGAAATTATTTTCATAATGAATATAGATGTTAAGAAAGAGTCAACAAATAATTTCATGGTTAATGAATGTAAAATAGTTCTTCTAACAAGAAGAGGAGCCTAATTTGATTAAGGTGATTAGAAAGTCTCATTAATTAGTAATTAAACAACTTCACATTGGCATGAAAGGCAATCTAAGACAAATGACTCATTTGGCTGATGGACGCAAACAAATTTGGAGTAATAATGGTGTTAATACTTGTTTGATTTAATTAATATACTTCATTGTTTAGCAACATATGTCTGTTTCATTATCCCTTTCTCAAAAAGTGTGTTTGGAATCAAAAGAGGAGCCTTGCTAACCAGAAATGGTGGGAGGTACTCTTTATTTTAGAATTCAACCAATTAATATCAATAAGAAATGCAATTCAAGATCAAGAACTCTATTGTTTGCTACAATCGAATGAATTCATGTTATAAACGATTCATGGAAATTGTTTTCATAATGAATATAGACGTTAATAAAGAGTCAACAGATAATTTCATGGTTAATGAATGTAAAATAGTTCTTGTAACAAGAGGAGGAGCCTAATTAGATTAAGGTGATTAGAACGTCTCATTAATTAATAATTACACAAGTTCACATTGGCATGAAATGCAATCTAAGATGAATGACTAATTTGGCTGATGGACGCAAACACATTTGGAGTAATAATGGTGTTAATACTTGTTTGATTTAATAAATATACTTCATTGTTTAGCAACATATGTCAATTTCATTATCTCTTTAACAAAAAGTGTGTTTGGAATCAAATGATTCGACTTGCTAACCAGAAATGATGGGAGGTACTCTTTGTTTTAGAAATCAACCAATTAATATCAATAAGAAATGCAATTTAAGATCAAAAACTCTATTGTTTGTTGCAAATGAATGAATTCATGTTGTAGACGTTTCATGGAAATTGTTTTCATAATGAATATAGACGTTAAGAAAGAGTCAAGATATAATTTCATGGTCAATGCATTAAAAATAGTTCTTGTAACAAGAAGAGGAGCGTAATTAGCTTAAGGTGATTAGAAACGCTCATTATTTAGGAATTAATCAAGTTCACATTTGCACGAAATGCAAACCAAGTTGAATGACTCCTTTGAGTGATGGATGTAAACAGATTTGGGGTAATAATGGTGTTAATACTTGTTTGATTTAATTAATATACTTCATTGTTTAGCAAAATATGTCAATTTCATTATCACTTTATCAAAAAGTGTGTTTGGAATCAAAAGAGGAGCCGTGCTAACCAGAAATGGGGAGAGGTACTCTTTATTTTAGAATTCAACCAATTAATATCAATAAGAAATGCAATTCAAGATCACGAACTCTATTGTTTGCTGCAATTGAATGAATTCATGTTATCAACGATTCATGGAAATTGTCTTCATAATGAATATAGTTGTTAAGAAAAAGTCAATAGATAATTTCAAGGTTAATGAATGAAAAACAGTTCTTGTAACAAGAAGAGGAGTCTAATTAGCTTAAGGTGATTAGAAAGTCTCATTATTTAGTAATTAAACAAGTTCACATATCATGAAATGCAATCCAAGAAGAATGACTCATTTTTCTGATGGATGCAAAGAGATTTGCAGTAATGTTGGTGTTAATACTTGTTTGATTTAATTAATATACTTCATTGTTTAGCAACATATGTCAATTTCATTATCGCTTTATCAAAAAGTGTATTTGGAATCAAATGATTCGACTTGCTAACCAGAAATGATGGGAGGCACTCTTTATTTTAGAATTCAAGCAATTAATATCGATAAGAAAAGTAATTCAAGATCTAGAATACTATTGTTTGTTGCAATTGAATGAATTCATGTTATAGACGATTCATGCAAATTGTTTTCATAATGAATATAGTCGTTAAGAAAGAGTCAACATATAATTTCAAGGTCAATGCATAAAAAATAGTTCTTGTAACAAGAAAAGGAGTGTAATTAGCTTAAGGTGAGTAGAAACTCTCATTATTTAGGAATTAATCAAGTTGACATTAGCACGAAATGAAAACCAAGATGAATGACTGCTTTGGCTGAAGGATGTAAACAGATTTGGAGTAATAATGATGTTAATACTTGTTTCATTTAATTAATACACTTCGTTGTTTAGCAACATATGTCAATTTTATTATCACCTTATAAAAAAGTGTGTTTGGAATCAAAAGAGGAGCCTTGCTAACCAGAAATGACGGGAGGTACTCTTTATTTTAGAATTCAACCAATTAATATCAATAAGAAATGCAATTCAAGATCAAGAACTCTATTGTTTGCTGCAATTGAATGAATTCATGTTATAGACGATTCATGGAAATTATTTTCATAATGAATATAGATGTTAAGAAAGAGTCAACAAATAATTTCATGGTTATCGAATGTAAAATAGTTCTTGTAACAAAAAGAGGAGCCTAATTTGATTAAGGTGATTATAAATTCTCATTAATTAGTAATTGAACAACTTCACATTGGCATGAAAGGCAATCTAAGACAAATGACTCATTTGGCCGATGGACGTAAACAAATTTGGAGTAATAATGGTGTTAATACTTGTTTGATTTAATTCATATACTTCATTGTTTAGCAACATATGTCAATTTCATTATCGCTTTATCAAAAAGTGTGTTTGGAATCAAAACATTCGACTTTCTGACCACAAATGATGGGAGGTACTCTTTATTTTATAATTCAACCAATTAATATCAATAAGAAATGCAATTTAAGATCGAGAGAATTTTATTTTTTGTTGCAATTGAATGAATTTCATGTTATAGACAATTCATGGAAGTTGTTTTCATAATGAATATAGTCGTTAAGAAAGAGTCAACATATAATTTCATTGTCAATGCATAAAAAATAGTTCTTGTAACCAGAAGAGGAGCCTAATTATCTTAAGGTGATTAGAAAGTCCCATTATTTAGTAATTAAATAAGTTCACATTAGCATGAAATGCTATCCAAGATGAATGACACATTTGGCTGATGGACGCAAACATATTTGGAGTAATAATGGTGTTAATACTTGTTTGATTTAATTAATATACTTCATTGTTTAGCAACATATGTCAATTTCATTATCGCTTTATCAGAAAGTGAGCTTGGAATGAAATGATTCGACGTGCTAACCAGAAATGATGTGAGGTACTCTTTATTTTAGAATTCAACCAATTAATATCAATAAGAAATGCAAGTCAAGATCAAGAACTCTATTGTTTGTTGCAATTGAATGAATTCATGTTATAGACGATTAATGGAAATTGTTTTCATAATGAATATAGTCGTTAGGAAAGAGTCAACCTATAATTTCATGGTCAATGCATGAAATATAATTCTTGTAACAAGAAGTGGAGCCTAATTAGATTAAGGTGATTAGAAAGTCTCATTAATTAGTAATTAAACAAGTTCACATTGGCATGAAATGCAATCGAAGATGAATGACTCATTTGGCTGATGGACGCAAACAAATTTGGAGTAATAATGGTGTTAATACTTGTTTGATTTAATTAATATACTTTACTGCTTAGCAACATATGTCAATTACATTATCGGTGTATCAAAGAGTGTGTTTGGAATCAAAAGATTCGACATGCTAACCCTAAATGACGGGATGTACTCTTTATTTTAGAATTCAACCAATTAATATCAATAAGAAAAGCAATTCAAGATCAAGAACTCTATTGTTTCTTGCAATTGAATGAATTCATGTTATAGACGATTTGTGGAAAATGTTTTCGTAATGAATATGGTCGTTAAGAAAGAGTCAACAGATTATTTCATGGTTAAGGAATGAAAAATAGTTCTTGTAACAAGAAAAGGAGCCTAATTATCTTAAGGTGATTAGAAAGTCTCATTATTTAGTAATTAAATAAGTTCACATTGGCATGAAATGCTATCCAAGGTGAATGACACATTTTGCTGATGGACGCAAATAGATTTCGAGTAAAAATGGTGTTAATACTTGTTTGATTTAATTAATATACTTCATTGTTTAGCAACATATGTCAATTTCATTATCGCTTTATCAAAAAGTGTGTTTGGAATCAAATGATTTGACTTGCTAACCAGAAATGATGGGAGGTACTCTTTATTTGAGAATTCAACCAATTAATATCAATAAGAAAAGCAATTCAAGGTCAAGAACTCTATTGTTTCTTACAATTGAATGAATTCATGTTATAGACGATTCATGGAAATTGTTTTCGTAATGAATATGGTAGTTAAGCAAGAGTCAACAGATTATTTCATGGTTAACGAATGAAAAACAGTTCTTGTAACAAGAAGAGGAGCCTAATTATCTTAAGGTGATTAGAAAGTTTCGTTATTTAGTAATTAAATAAGTTCACATTGGCATGAAATGCTATCCAAGACGAATGACTCATTTGGCTGATGGACGCAAACATATTTGGAGTAAGAATGGTGTTAATACTTATTTGATTTAATTAATATACTTCATTGTTTAGTAACATATGTCAATTTCATTATCGCTTTATCAGAAAGTGAGCTTGGAATGAAATGATTCGACGTGCTAACCAGAAATGATGGGAGGTACTCTTTATTTTAGAATTCAACCTATTAATATCAATAAGAAATGCAATTCAAGATCAAGAACTCTATTGTTTGTTGCAATTGAATGAATTCATGTTATAGACGATAAATGGAAATTGTTTTCATAATGAATATAGTCGTTAAGAAAGAGTCAACATATAATTTCGTGGTCAAAGCATCAAAAATAATTCTTGTAAGAAGAATAGGAGCCTAATTAGATTAAGGTGATTAGAAAGTCTCATTAATTAGTAATTAAACAAGTTCACATTGGCTTGAAATTCAATCCAACATGGATGACTCATTTGGCTGATGGACGCAAACAAATTTGGGGTAATAATGGTGTTAATACTTGTTTGATTTAATTAATATACTTCATTGTTTAGCAACATATGTCAATTTCATTATCGCTTTATCAAAAAATGTGCTTGGAATCAAATGATCCAACTTGCTAACCAGAAATGAGGGGAGGGACTCTTTATTTTAGAATTCAACCAATTAATATCAAGAACAAATGCAATTCAAGATCAAGAACTTTATTGTTTGTTGCAATTGAATGGATTCATGTTATAGACTATTAATAGAAATTGTTTTCATAATGAAAATAGACGTTAAGAAAGAGTGAACATATAATTTCATGGTCAATGCATGAAAAATAATTCTTGTAACAAGAAGAGGAGCCTAATCAGATTAAGGTGATCAGAAAGTCTGATTAATTAGTAATTAAACAAGTTCACATTGGCATGAAATGCAATCCATTATGAATGACTCATTTGGCTGATGGACGCAAACAAATTTGGAGCAATAATGGTGTTAATACTTGTTTGATTTAATTAATATAATTCATTGGTTAGCAACATATGTCAATTTCATTATCACTGTATCAAAAAGTGTGGTTGGAATCAAAAGATTCGACATGCTAACCATAAATGACGGGATGTACTCTTTATTTAAGAATTCAACCAATTAATATCAATAGGAAATGCAATTCGAGATTAAGAACTCTATTGTTTGTTGCAATTGAATGAATTCTTGTTATAGACGATTCATGGAAATTATTTTCATAATGAATATAGACGTTAAGAAAGATTCAACAAATAATTTAATGGTTAATGCATGAAAAATTATTCTTGTAACAAGTAGAGGAGCCTTATTAGCTTGATGTTATTAGAGAGTCTCATTATTTAGGAACTAAACAAGTTCACATTGGCATGAAATGCAATCCAAGGTGAATGACACATTTTGCTGATGGACGCAAATAGATTTCGAGTAAAAATGGTGTTAATACTTGTTTGATTTAATTAATATACTTCATTGGTTAGCAACATATGTCAATTTCATTATCACTGTATCAAAAAGTGTGGTTGGAATCAAAAGATTCGACATGCTAACCATAAATGACGGGATGTACTCTTTATTTAAGAATTCAACCAATTAATATCAATAGGAAATGCAATTCGAGATTAAGAACTCTATTGTTTGTTGCAATTGAATGAATTCTTGTTATAGACGATTCATGGAAATTATTTTCATAATGAATATAGACGTTAAGAAAGATTCAACAAATAATTTAATGGTTAATGCATGAAAAATTATTCTTGTAACAAGTAGAGGAGCCTTATTAGCTTGATGTTATTAGAGAGTCTCATTATTTAGGAACTAAACAAGTTCACATTGGCATGAAATGCAATCCAAGGTGAATGACACATTTTGCTGATGGACGCAAATAGATTTCGAGTAAAAATGGTGTTAATACTTGTTTGATTTAATTAATATACTTCATTGTTTAGCAACATATGTCAATTTCATTATCGCTTTATTAGAAAGTGAGCTTGGAATGAAATGATTTGACTTGCTAACAAGAAATGATGGAAGGTACTCTTTATTTTAGAATTCAACCAATTAATATCAATAAGAAATGCAATTCAAGATCAAGAACTCTATTTTTTGTTGCAATTGATTGAATTCATGTTATAGACGATTAATGAAAATTGTTTTCATAATGAATATAGTCGTTAGGAAAGAGTCAACATATAATTTCATGGTCAATGCATGAAATATAATTCTTGTAACAAGAAGAGGAGCCTAATTAGATTAAGGTGATTAGAAAGTCTCATTAATTAGTAATTAAACAAGTTCACATTGGCATGAAATGCAATCCAACATGAATGACTCATTTGGCTGATGGACGCAAACAGATATGGAGTAATAATGGTGTTAATACTGGTTTGATTTAATTAATATACTTCATTGTTTAGCAACATATGTCAATTTCATTATCGCTTTATCAAAAAGTGTATTTGGAATCAAATGATTCGACTTGCTAACCAGAAATGAGGCAAGGTACTCTTTATTTTAGAATTCAACCAATTAATATCAATAAGAAAAGCAATTCATGATCAAGAACTCTATTGTTTCTTGTAATTAAATGAATTCATATTATAGACGATTCATGGAAATTGTTTTCGTAATGAATATGGTCGTTAAGAAAGAGTCAACAGATTATTTCATGGCTAACAAATGAAAAACAGTTCTTGTAATAAGAAAAGGAGCTTAATTATCTTAAGGTGATTAGAAAGTCTCATTATTTAGTAATTAAATAAGTTCACATTGGCATGAAATGCTATCCATGACGAATGACTCATTTGGCTGATGGACGCAAACATATTTGGAGTAAGAATGGTGTTAATACTTGTTTGATTTAATTAATATACTTCATTGTTTAGGAACATATGTCAATTTCATAATCGCTTTATCAAAAAGTGTGTTTGGAATCAAATGATTCGACTTGCTAACCAGAAATGAGGCGAGGTACTCTTTATTTTAGAATTCAACCAATTAATATCAATAAGAAAAGCAATTCAAGATCAAGAACTCTATTGTTTCATGTAATTGAATGAATTCATGTTATAGACGATTCATTGAAATTATTTTCTTAATGAATATGGTCGTTAAGAAAGAGTCAATAGATTATTTCATGGTTAACGAATGCAAAACAGTTCTTGTAACAAGAAGAAGAGCCTAATTATCTTAAAGTGATTAGAAAGTCTCATTTTTTAGTAATTAAATAAGTTCACATTGGCATGAAATACTATCGAAGTCGAATGACTCATTTGGCTGATAGACGCAAACAGATTTGGAGTAATAATGGTGTTAATACTTGTTTGATTTAATTAATATACTTCATTGTTTAGCAATATATGTCAATTTCATTATCGCTTTATCAAAAAGTGTGTTTGGAATCAGAATATTTGACTTTCTAACCACAAATGATGGGAGGTACTCTTTATTTTAGAATTCAACCAATTAATATCAATAAGAAATGCAATTTAAGAACGAGAATTCTATTTTTTGTTGCAATTGAATGAATTCATGTTATAGAAGATTCATGAAAATTGTTTTCATAAAGAATATAGTCGTTAAGAAAGAGTCAACATATAATTTCATGGTCAATGCATAAAAAATAGTTCTTGTAACCAGAAGAGGAGCCTAATTATCTTAAGGTGATTAGAAGGTCTCATTATTTAGTAATTAAATAAGTTCACATTAGCATGAAATGCTATCCAAGACGAATGACTTATTTGGCTGATGGACGCAAACATATTTGGAGTAATAATGTTGTTAATACTTGTTTGATTTAATTAATATACTTCATTGTTTAGCAACGTATGTCAATTTCATTATCGCTTTATCAGAAAGTGAGCTTGGAATGAAATGATTCGACTTGCTAACCAGAAATGATGGGAGGTACTCTTTATTTTAGAATTCAACCAATTAATATCAATAAGAAATGCAATTCAAGATCAAGAACTCTATTGTTTGTTGCAATGGAATGAATTCATATTATAGACGATTAATGGAAATTGTTTTCATAATGAATATAGTCGTTAGGAAAGAGTCAACATATAATTTCATGGTCAATGCATGAAATATAATTCTTGTAACAAGAAGTGGAGCCTAATTAGATTAAGGTGATTAGAAAGTCTCATTAATTAGTAATTAAACAAGTTCACATTGGCATGAAATGCAATCCAAGATGAATGAGTCATTTGGCTGATGGACGCAAACAAATTTGGAGTAATAATGGTGTTAATACTTGTTTGATTTAATTAATATACTTCATTGGTTAGCAACATATGTCAATTACATTATCGGTGTATCAAAAAGTGTGTTGGGAATCAAAAGATTCGACATGCTAACCATAAATGACGGGATGTACTCTTTATTTTAGAATTCAACCAATTAATATCAATAAGAAAAGCAATTTAAGATCAAGAACTCTATTGTTTCTTGCAATTGAATGAATTCATGTTATAGACGATTCATGGAAATTGTTTTCGTAATGAATATAGTCGTTAAGAAAGAGTCAACAGATTATGTCATGGTTAATGAATGAAAAATAGTTCTTGTAACAAGAAGAGGAGCCTAATTATCTTAAGGTGATTAGAAAGTCTCATTATTTAGTAATTAAATAAGTTCACATTGGCATGAAATGCTATCCAAGTGGAGTGACTCATTTGGCTGATAGACGCAAACAGATTTGGAGTAATAATGGTGTTAATACTTGTTTGATTTAATTAATATACTTCATTGTTTAGCAACATATGTCAATTTCATTATCGCTTTATCAAAAAGTGTGTTTGGAATCAAATGATTTGAATTGCTAACCAGAAATGATGGGAGGTACTCTTTATTTGAGAAGTGAACCAATTAATATCAATAAGAAAAGCAATTCAGGGTCAAGAACTCTATTGTTTCATGCAATTGAATGAATTCATGTTATAGACGATTCATGGAAATTGTTTTCGTAATGAATATGGTCGTTAAGAAACAGTCAATAGATTATTTCATGGTTAATGAATGAAAAATAGTTCTTGTAACAAGAAGAGGAGCCTAATCTTTCGAGTGAAAGTTCATATAAAGAAAAACCATAAAGAGTGTAAACACGAGGGAGTGGGACACAATCTTTCGAGTGACACACGTGAGGGAGTGTTCTGTGAGGTATCTTATTTGTTTTGTGTAGAAGTAAGACTATGACATCCAAAGACAAAGGTGTAGCTCAAGAGGGAGCTGTTGATTTGTCCCTCATGCTCAAAGCTATGCAACAACAATTTGAGCGCATGAATACCAGATTTGATGATATGAGGGAGAGGATGGAGGAGCAAGATAATACAATAGCAGAGTTGCAAAGGAGACATAGGGAATATGAGGCTCCCAAAGCAAGGAGGCAGTTGCCACGTGCCTATGACCATGAAGATGATGTAGAAGATGATGAGTTTGACGAACAAACTACAACGGTTAGAACTGGTAACAATAGAAGGGATCGAAGAGAATTTGGGAGGCAAGGCACCTATGACCATAATTTGGGCAGTATTAAAATGACAATTCCTTCATTCCAAGGTAAGAATGATCCTGATGCATACCTAGAATGGGAAAAGAAAGTTGAATTGGTTTTTGACTGCCACAACTATTCCGAGGAGAAAAAGGTAAAGCTTGCTACAGTTGAATTTACTGATTATGCTATTATTTGGTGGGATCAACTTGTTTTGACTAAGAGAAGGAATCATGAGCGGCCTATTGATACATGGGAGGAGATGAAGGCTGTCATGAGGAGAAGGTTTGTCCCTAATCATTATTACAGGGAGTTGTACCAAAGGCTACAAGGGCTCACTCAGGGCACCAAAAGTGTGGAGGACTACCACAAGGAGATGGAGATTACCATGATTAGGGCCAATGTAGAAGAAGATAGAGAGGCAACCATGGCTCAGATTTTTGCAAGGGCTAAATAGGGACATAGCAAATGTGGTTGAATTGCAGCACTATGTGGAATTAGAGCACATGGCAATGAAAGTTGAAAGGCAACATAAACGAAAGGGTTCCATATGGTTTGGGCAGAATTCAGGTTCTACCTCATCGTGGAAGCCAAATTGGAGTAAAAGGGACGAGATGGCCAATTACAAGCCCAAAGTCGACGTACCCAAGCACAAGAATGTCGGTTCTAGCAAGGAGACAGGTAAATTTGAACCCTAACCTAGTAGAAATAGAGATGTTAAATGCTTTAAGTGTTTGGGCAGGGGTCACATTGCATCTCAATGTCCAAATAAGCATGCAATGATCCTAAGAAGTAATGGTGATGTTGAAACTGAAAGTGAATCAGACGATGATTCTATGCCATCATTAGAGGGTGAATGTGATGGAGAGGAGTATCCAGTTAACTGAGTGGCGCTCGTTACAAGGTGAGCATTGAATATGCAAGCAAAAGAAGAAAATGAGGTGCAACGAGATAACATCTTTCAGACAAGGTGTCTTATCAAAGATAAGGTATGTAGTATGATCATTGATGGTGGGAGTTGCACTAATGTTGCTAGCACAACTATGGTTGAGAAGCTGGATTTACCTACTATGAAGCATCCTAGACCATATAAACTTCAATGGTTGAATGAGAGTGGTGAAGTGAAGGTAAATCAGCAAGTGCTTGTATCATTTTCTATCGGAAGGTACCATGATGAAGTTTCATGTGATGTTGTACCTATGCATGCATGACATATTCTATTAGGAAGACCATGGCAATTTGATAGGCGAGTTATGCATGATGGATTCAAGAATCGATATTCCTTTGTAATGAACAGAAAACCTGTCATTCTTGTACCATTGTCCCCTCAAAAAGCATATAAGGATCAATTAAGGATTAAAAATGAGAGTGAACAAAAAAAGGAGATTGATAAAAGAGAAAAAGGAGAAGAAAACGTGAGGACACAAGAGAAAGAGAAGAAAAGAGAAAATCTCTATGCAAACGGAAGTGATGTCAAAAGAGCATTCTATGCCAAACAGCCTATGATTGTACTTTTGTACAAGGAGGATTATTTTAACACTAACAAGTTTGACCAATCGTTGCCTAGTGTTGTTGTTGCACTATTGCAGGAATTTGAAGATGTATTCCCTGACGATATCCCAAGTGGATTGCCACCTAATAGAGGAATTGAGCATCAAATTGATTTCATCTCAGGTGCATCCATCCCTAACCGACCAGCATATAAGAGTAATCCTGAGGAGACAAAGGAGCTTCAAAGGCAAGTTGAGGAGCTTATGTCCAAAGGATACGTGAGAGAAAGCATGAGTCCATGTGCTGTTCCTGTCCTACTTGTACCAAAAAAAGATGGGACTTGGAGGATGTGTGTTGATTGTCGAGCAATCAACAAAATCACTATCACATTTCTTGGCTATGTTGTCAGTGCTAAAGGTGTTGAAGTTGACGAGGAAAAAGTTAAGGCAATTCGTTATTGGCCTACACCTAAGTCTACTAGTGACGTGCGTAGCTTTCATGGTTTAGCTAGTTTCTATAGACGCTTTGTTAAAGACTTTAGCACCATTGCAGCACCACTCACTGAGCTTATCAAAAAGAACATAAGTTTTAGGTGGGGAAGTGACCAAGATAAAGTTTTTAATTGCATCAAGGATAAATTAAGTTCTGCACCCTTACTTGCTTTACCTAACTTTGCAAAAGCTTTTGAGATTGAGTGTGATGCTTCAGGTATTGGCATTGGAGCTGTTTTGATGCAGGAAAGGCGCCCAATTGCTTACTTTAGTGAAAAGTTAAGTGGAGCAAGCCTTAATTATCCTACTTATGATAAAGAGATGTATGCATTGGTATAGGCTTTGGAGACATGGCAACATTACCTTTGGCCTAAATAGTTTATCATCCATACTGACCATGAATCTTTAAAGCACTTGAAGGGACAAGGAAAGTTGAACAAAAGACATGCTAAGTGGGTTGAATTTATTGAGACCTTTCCCTACATCATCCAATATAAAAAAGGTAAGGAAAATGTGGTCGCTGATGCATTATCTCGCAGGTACGCCCTTATCTCTACACTTACTGCAAACTTATTAGGATTTGAACACATTAAGGATTTATATGTGAATGATCCTGACTTTGCTAATGTGTATAGAGCATGTGAGGTGTCAGCCTTTGAGAAGTTTTATAGGCATAAGGGTTTCTTATTTAGGGAAAATCGTTTATGCATGCCTATGAGTTCTTTAAGGGAGTTGGTTGCAAGAGAAGCTCATGAGGGTGGTCTAATGGGTCATTTCGGAGTTAGGAAAACCCTAGATGTCCTAAATGAACATTTCTTTTGGCCACGAATGAAATGAGATGTTCAGAGGATATGTGCGAAATGCATCACATGCAAACAAGCTAAATCTAGAGTTTTACCTCATGGCTTGTATACCCCTCTACCCATACCTAACCATCCCTGGGTTGATTTATCTATGGACTTTGTACTAGGATTGCCACGAACAAAAAAGGGTAGGGATTCTGTATTTGTTGTTGTTGATAGGTTTTCAAAGATGGCACACTTCATCCCATGTCATAAAACTAATGATGCAAACAATGTGGCTAACTTATTCTTTAGAGAAGTAGTGCATTTGCATGGCATGCCATGAAGCATTGTTTCAGATCGGGATACAAAGTTCTTAAGCTACTTCTGGAAGACTTTGTGGGGTAAGTTAGGTACTAAGCTATTGTTTTCAACTACTTTTCATCCACAAACTGATGGGCAGATTGAGGTAGTTAATCGAACTCTTTCTACTCTTTTGCTTGCTATTATTCAAACAAATTTGAAAGCATGGGAAGATTGTTTACCACATGTCGAGTTTGCATATAATAGGAGTGTTCATTCTACTACTAGTTACTCTCCCTTTGAAATCGTATATGGTTTTAATCCATTGACTCCTTTGGATTTGGTACCTATACCTGTCAATGAGTATGCCAACTTAGATGGGGAATGCAAAGCAGACATGATAAAAAAATTGCATGAGAAGGTGCGACAACATATTGAAAAACAAACTGAGCAACATGCATCCCATGTCAACAAGGGACGAAAGAAGGTGGTGTTTGAACCTGGTGATTGGGTTTGGGTGCATATGCGCAAGGAACGGTTCTCAACTCAAAGGCGTTCGAAGCTATAACCCAGAGGAGATGGTCCCTTTCAAGTTGTCGCCCGCATTAATGACAATGCTTATAAGTTGGAACTTCCTGGTGAGTATAATGTGAGTGCAACATTTAATGTCTCTGATCTTTCCCCTTTTGATATAGGTGATGATTCGGGGACGAATCCTTTTGAGGGAAGGGAGAATGATGAGAATCATGGAGATGATGGGTGGAAAGCTTCAAGGGTTGCAAAGGGTCCATTGCACATTCCAGAAGGCCCAATAACACGAGTTAGAGCCAAAAAGATTAAAGAAGCCTTAAATGGGCTGATTCAGGACATTCAGGCCAACCCAGCTTCAAATGGTGGGAATTCAAGTTTGACAAGGAGTCCAGACATAATTAATATAATTAGAATACTTAATAGGGAAGAATAAGTAATAGCATTTCTTCCTAAATAAGAATTTATTATTTATGTTGGAATTTGTCCACAATTAAGAATTCTTCCAAAATAAGGATTTGTCCTAAGTAGGAATTTGTGCCTCTTTAGGATTGCTATCTTAGCATATAAATAGGCACCCCTTGTAAGCTCTGAAGGCAGACAACTTTGAGTGAAATAGAAAGTAAGGGTTTTTTTTTCCTTCAGTTCTTTTAAGGACTAAAGAACTTATCAAGAGGTAATTCTTCTTGTGGCGTTCTAATCGACTTATCACTCCCAATTCCTTTCTTTTTTGGAGTGTGGCATCCATATCCTTCTTAAATACCCTAGGTTCGTGTTTCTTCGAAGGGTGGGTCTAGGGTTTGTGATATTAAACTCTGGTTTAGCTTTCCTGGTTGTACTTTGATTCCTTATGTGCGTTGGGTCCCTAAGCCACGTCTTTTGGGGTTTTTTCGCATCACAATTCATGGTTGTTGCATGAAAAACAGACCTAGTAACAAAAAGAGAAGCCTAGTTTGCATGAGGTGATTGGAAACTCTAATTATTTTGGAATTTCAACACATTACCTTAGAATGAATTGCAAACAAAGAGGAATGATTCCTTTGGTTGATGGATGTAAATAGATTCAGAGTGTTAATAGTTTTTAGACTTGTTTATATTGATTAATATGCTAGGCTGTCTATCCACATTTGTTTATTTCATGATGACTGTATCAATAATTGTGTTTGCAACTAAAAAGGGAGCCTTGATAAACAAAAAAGATCCGAGGTACTCTTTCTATTGGAATTCAACCAATCAACATCATTATGATTTGCTATTCAAGATCAAGGACTGCATTATTTGTTTTGTTTGAATGAATTCATCTTATAAATGGTTGATGGGCATTGTTTTCACAATGAATAAAGTTGTTACGAATGACACATAAGATCAATTCATGGTCGTTGCATGAAAAACTGACCTTGTAACAAAAAGAGAACAGTAGTTTGCATGAGGTGATTGGAAACTCTAAATATATTGGAATTTCAACACATTACCTTAGAATGAAATGCAAACCAAGATGAATGATTCCTTTGGTTGATGGATGTAAATAAATTCAGAGGGTTAATAGTTTTTAGACTTGTTTAGGTTGATTAATATGCTAGGTTGTCTATCCACATTTGTTTATTTCATGATGACTGTACAAAAAATTGTGTTTGGAACTAAAAGAGGAGCCTTGATAAACAAAAAAGATCTGACGTACTCTTTCTATTGGAATTTAACCAATCAACATCAATATGATTTGCAATTCAAGATCAAGGACTACATTAGTTGTTTGGTTTGGATGAATTCATCTTATAAATGGTTGATGGGCATTGTTTTCACAATGAATATAGTTGTTACGAATGACAGATAAGATCATTTCATGGTCGTTGCGTGAAAAATAGTCCTAGCAACAAGTTTTTAAACTTGTTTATATATATTAATATGCTAGTTTGTCTATCCACAATTGTTTATTTCATGATCGCAGTATCAAAAATTGTGTTTGGAACTAAAAAAGGACCTTGATAAACAAGAAAGATCTGACGTACTCTTTCTATTGGAATTCAACCAATCAACATCAATAAGATTTGCAATTCAAGATCAAGAACTACATTATTTGTTTGGTTTGAAGGAATTCGTCTTATAAATGGTTGATGGACATTGTTTTCACAATGAATACAGTTGTTATGAATGACACATGAGATCAATTCATGGTCGTTGCATGAAAAACAGAGCTAGTAACAAAAAGAGAACCCTAGTTTGCATGAGGTGATTGGAAATTCTAATTATTTTGGAATTTCAACACATTACCTTAGAATGAATTGCAAAGAAAGACAAATGATTCCTCTGGTTAATGGATGTAAGTAGATTCAGAGTGTTAAAAGTTTTTAAACTTGTTTATATTGATTACTATGCTAGTTTGTCTATCCACAATTGTTTATTTCATGATCACTATATCAAAAATTGTGTTTGGAACTAAAAAAGGAGCCTTGATAAACAAGAAAGATCTGACGTACTCTTTCTATTGGAATTCAACCAATCAACATCAATAAGGTTTGCAATTCATGATCAAGGACTACATTATTTGTTTGGTTTGAATGAATTTGTCTTATAAATGGTTGATGGGCATTGTTTTCACAATGAATACAGTTGTTACGAATGACACATAAGATCAATTCATGGTCGTTGCATGAAAAACAGAGCTAGTAACAAAAAGAGAACCCTAGTTTGCATGAGGTGATTGGAAATTCTAATTATTTTGGAATTTCAACACATTACCTTAGAATGAATTGCAAAGAAAGACAAATGATTCCTTTGGTTGATGGATGTAAATAGATTCAGAGTGTTAAAAGTTTTTAAACTTGTTTATATTGATTAATATGCTAGTTTGTCTATCCATAATTGTTTATTTCATGATCACTGTATCAAAAATTGTGTTTGGAACTAAAAAAGGAGCCTTGATAAACAAAAAAGATCTGAGGTACTCTTTCTATTGGAATTCAACCAATCAACATCAATGAGATTTGCAATTCAAGATCAAGGTCTACATTATTTGTTTGGTTTGAATGAATTCATCTTATAAATGGTTGATGGGCATAGTTTTCACAATGAATATAGTTGTTACGATTGACACATAAGATCAATTTGATGAGAATCATGGAGATGATGGGTGGAAAGCTTCAAGGGTTGCAAAGGGTCCATTGCACATTCCAGAAGGCCCAATAAGACGAGTTAGAGCCAAAAAGATTAAAGAAGCCTTAAATGGGCTGATTCAGGACATTCAGGCCAACCCAGCTTCAAATGGTGGGAATTCAAGTTTGACAAAGAGTCCAGACATAATTAATATAATTAGAATACTTAATAGGGAAGAATAAGTAATATCATTTGTTCCTAAATAAGAATTTATTATTTATGTTGGAATTTGTCCACAATTAACAATTCTTCCAAAATAAGGATTTGTCCTAAGTAGGAATTTGTGCCTCTTTAGGATTGCTATCTTAGCCTCTAAATAAGCACCCCTTGTAAGCTCTGAAGGCAGACAACTTTGAGTGAAATAGAAAGCTTCAGTTCTTTTAAGGACGAAAGAACTTATCAAGAGGTAATTCTTCTTGTGGTGTTCTAATCGACTTATCACTCCAAATTCCTTTCTTTTCTGGAGTGTGGCGTCCATATCCTTCTTAAATACCCTAGGTTCGTGTTTGTTCCAAGGGTGGGTCTAGGGTTTGTGATATTAAACTCTGGTTTAGCTTTCTTGGTTGTACTTTGATTCCTTATGTGCATTGGGTCCCTAAGCCACGTCTTTTGGGGTTTTTTCGCATCACAATTCATGGTTGTTGCATGAAAAACAGACCTAGTAACAAAAAGAGAAGCCTAGTTTGCATGAGGTGATTGGAAACTCTAATTATTTTGGAATTTCAACACATTACCTTAGAATGAATTGCAAACAAAGAGGAATGATTCCTTTGGTTGATGGATGTAAATAGATTCAGAGTGTTAATAGTTTTTAGACTTGTTTATATTGATTAAAATGCTAGGTTGTCTATCCACATTTGTTTATTTCATGATCACTGTATCAAAAATTGTGTTTGGAACTAAAAGAGGAGCCTTGATAAACAAAAAAGATGGGAGGTACTCCTTTTTTTGGAATTCAACCAGTCAACATCAATAAGAATTGCAATTCAAGATCACGGACTACATTATGTTTTTGGTGTGGATGAATTCATCTTATAAATGGTTGATGGGCATTGTTTTCACAATGAATATAGTTGTTACGAATGACACATAAGATCATTTCATAGTCGTTGTCAAGAACAGTCCTAGTCACAAAAAGAGAACCCGAGTTTGCATGAGGTGATTGGAAACTCTAATTATTTTGGAATTTGAACACATTACCTTAGAATGAATTACAAACCAAGATGAATGATTCCTTTGGTTGATGGATGTAAATAGATTTAGAGTGTTAATAGTTTTTAGACTTGTTTATGTCGATTAATATGCTAGGTTGTCTATTCACAAATGTTACTTTCATGATCACCATATCAGAAATTGTGCTTGGAACAAAAAGAGGAGCCTTGATAAACAAAAAAGATGGGAGGTACTCTTTCTTTTGGAATTCAACCAGTCAACATCAATAAGAATTGCAATTCAAGATCACGGACTACATTATTTTTTTGGTTAGGATGAATTCATCTTATAAATGGTTGATGGGCATTGTTTTCACAATGAATATAGTTGTTACGAATCACACAAAAGATCATTTCATGGTCGTTGCATGAAAAACAGACCTAGTAACAAAAAGAGAAGCCTAGTTTGCATGAGGTGATTGGAAACTCTAATTATTTTGGAATTTCAACACATTACCTTAGAATGAATTGCAAACCAAGATGAATGATTCCTTTGGTTGATGGATGTAAATAGATTTAGAGGGTTAATAGTTTTTAGACTTGTCTATGTTGATTAATATGCTAGGTTGTCTACTAACAAATGTTACTTTCAGCATCACTGTATTAGAAATTGTGCTTGGAACTAAAAGAGGAGCCTTGATAAACAAAAAAGATGGGAGGTACTCTTTCTTTTGGAATTCAACCAATCAACTTAAAAAAGAAATGCAATTCAAGATCAAAGACGACATTATTTGTTTGGTTTGAATGAATTCATCTTATAAATGGTTGATGAGCATTGTTTTCAAAATGAATATAGTTGTTATGAATGACACATAAGATCAATTCATGGTCGTTGCATGAAAAACGGACCTAGTAACAAAAAGAGAACCATAGTTTGCATGAGGTGATTGGAAACTCTAATTATATTGGAATTTCAACACATTACCTTAGAATGAATTGCAAACCAAGATGAATGATTTCTTTGGTTGATGGATGTAAATAGATTCAGAGGGTTAATTGTTTTTAGACTTGTTTAGGTTGATTAATATGCTAGGTTGTCTATCCACATTTGTTTATTTCATGATGACAGTACAAAAAATTGTGTTTGGAACTAAAAGAGGAGCCTTGATAAACAAAAAAGATCTGACGTACTCTTTCTATTGGAATTTAACCAATCAACATCAATATGATTTGCAATTCAAGATCAAGGAGTACATTATTTGTTTTGTTTGGATGAATTCATCTTATAAATGGTTGATGGGCATTGTTTTCACAATGAATATAGTTGTTACGAATGACAGATAAGATCATTTCATGGTCGTTGCATGAAAAATAGTCCTAGCAACAAGTTTTTAAACTTGTTTATATTGATTAATATGCTAGTTCGTCTATTCACATTTGTTTATTTCATGATCGCTGTATCAAAAATTGTGTTTGGAACTAAAAAAGGAGCCTTGATAAACAAGAAAGATCTGACGTACTCTTTCTATTGGAATTCAACCAATCAACATCAATAAGATTTGCAATTCAAGATCAAGGACTACATTATTTGTTTGGTTTGAATGAATTCGTCTTATAAATGGTTGATGGACATTGTTTTCACAATGAATACAGTTGTTATGAATGACACATAAGATCAATTCATGGTCGTTGCATGAAAAATAGAGCTAGTAACAAAAAGAGAACCCTAGTTTGCATGAGGTGATTGAAAATTCTAATTATTTTGGCATTTCAACACATTACCTTAAAATGAATTGCAAAGAAAGATGAATGATTCCTTTGGTTGATGGATGTAAATAGATTCAGAGTGTTAAAAGTTTTTAAACTTGTTTATATTGATTAATATGCTAGTTTGTCTATCCACAATTGTTTATTTCATGATCACTGTATCAAAAATTGTGTTTGGAACTAAAAAAGGAGCCTTGATAAACAAAAAAGATCTGAGGTACTCTTTCTATTGGAATTCAACCAATCAACATCCACGAGATTTGTAATTCAAGATCAAGGACCACATTATTTGTTTGGTTTGAATGAATTCATCTTATAAATGGTTGATGGGCATTGTTTTCACAATGAATACAGTTGTTACGATTGACACATAAGATCAATTTGATGAGAATCATGGAGATGATGGGTGGAAAGCTTCAAGGGTTGCAAAGGGTCCATTGCACATTCCAGAAGGCCCAATAACACGAGTTAGTGCCAAAAAGATTAAAGAAGCCTTAAATGGGCTGATTCAGGACATTCAGGCCAACCCAGCTTCAAATGGTGGGAATTCAAGTTTGACAAGGAGTCCAGACATTATTAATATAATTAGAATACTTAATAGGGAAGAATAAGTAATAGCATTTCTTCCTAAATAAGAATTTATTATTTATGTTGGAATTTGTCCACAATTAACAATTCTTCCAAAATAAGGATTTGTCCTAAGTAGGAATTTGTGCCTCTTTAGGATTGCTATCTTAGCCTATAAATAGGCACCCCTTGTAAGCTCTGAAGGCAGACAACTTTGAGTGAAATAGAAAGTAAGGGTTTTTTTTTCCTTCAGTTCTTTTAAGGACTAAAGAACTTATCAAGAGGTAATTCTTCTTGTGGTGTTCTAATCGACTTATCACTCCAAATTCCTTTCTTTTCTGGAGTGTGGCGTCCATATCCTTCTTAAATACCCTAGGTTCGTGTTTGTTCCAAGGGTGGGTTTAGGGTTTGTGATATTAAACTCTGGTTTAGCTTTCTTGGTTGTACTTTGATTCCTTATGTGTGTTGGGTCCCTAAGCCACGTCTTTTGGGGTTTTTTCGCATCACAATTCATGGTCGTTGCATGAAAAATAGACCTAGTAACAAAAAGAGAACCCTAGTTTGCATGAGGTGATTGGAAACTCTAATTATTTTGAAATTTCAACACATTACCTTAGAATGAATTGCAAACAAAGGTGAATGATTCCTTTGGTTGATGGATGAAAATAGATTCAGAGTGTTAATAGTTTTTAGACTTGTTTATATTGATTAATATGCTAGGTTGTCTATCCACATTTGTTTATTTCATGATGACAGTATCAAAAATTGTATTTGGAACTAAAAGAGGAGCCTTGATAAACAAAAAAGATGGGAGGTACTCTATCTTTTGGAATTCAACTAGTCAACATCAATAAGAATTGCAATTCAAGATCACGAACGACATTATTTTTTTGGTTTGGATGAATTCATCTTACAAATGGTTGATGGGCATTGTTTTCACAATGAATATAGTTGTTACGAATGACACATAAGATCATTTCATAGTCGTTGTCAAGAACAGTCCTAGTAACAAAAAGAGAACCCTAGTTTGCATGAGGTGATTGGAAACTCTAATTATTTTTGAATTTGAACACATTACCTTAGAATGAATTACAAACCAAGATGAATGATTCCTTTGGTTGATGGATGTAAATAGATTCAGAGTGTTAATAGTTTTTAGACTTGTTTATGTTGATTAATATGCTAGGTTGTCTATTCACAAATGTTACTTTCATGATCACTGTAACAGAAATTGTGCTTGGAACTAAAAGAGGAGCCTTGATAAACAAAAAAGATTGGAGGTACTCTTTCTTTTGGAATTCAACCAGTCAACATTAATAAGAATTGCAATTCAAGATCACGGACTACATTATTTTTTTGGTTTGGATGAATTCATCTTATAAATGGTTGATGGCATTGTTTTTACAATGAATATAGTTGTTACGAATGACACATAAGATCATTTCATAGTCGTTGTCAAGAACAGTCCTAGTAACAAAAAGAGAACCCTAGTTTGCATGAGGTGATTGGAAACTCTAATTATTTTGGAATTTGAACACATTACCTTAGAATGAATTCCAAACCAAGATGAATGATTCCTTTGGTTGATGGATGTGAATAGATTCAGAGTGTTAATAGTTTTTAGACTTGTTTATGTTGATTAATATGTTAGGTTGCCTATTCACAAATGTTACTTTCATGATCACTGTATCGGAAATTGTGCTTGGAACTAAAAGAGGAGCCTTTATAAACAACAAAGATTAGAGGTACTCTTTCTTTTGGAATTCAACCAATCAACATCAATAAGAAATGCAATTCAAGATCAAGGACGATATTATTTGTTTGGTTTGAATGAATTCATCTTATAAATGGTTGATGGGTATTGTTCTCAAAATGAATATAGTTGTTACGAAAGACACATAAGATCATTTCATATTTGTTGCATGAAAAGCAGTCTTAGTAACAAAAAGAGAACCCTAGTTTGCATGAGGTGATTGGCAACTCTAATTATTTTGGAATTTCAACACATTACCTTAGAATGAATTGCAAACAAAGAAGAATGATTCCTTTGGTTAATAGATGTAAATAGATTCAGAGTGTTAATAGTTTTTAAACTTGTTTATATTGATTAATATGCTAGTTTGTCAATCAACAATTGTTTCTTTCATGATCACTGTATCAAAAATTGTGTTTACAACTATAAAAGTAGCCTTCATAAACAAAAAAGATCTGAGGTACTCTTTCTATTGGAATTCAACCAATGAACATCAATATGATTTGCTATTCAAGATCAAGGACTACATTATTTGTTTGGTTTGAATGAATTCGTCTTATAAATGGTTGATGGGCATTGTTTTCACAATGAATACAGTTGTTACGAATGACACATAAGATCAATTCATGGTCGTTGCATGAAAACCTGACCTTGTAACAAAAAGAGAACCGTAGTTTGCATGAGGTGATTGGAAATTCTAATTATATTGGAATTTCAACACATTACCTTAGAATGAATTGCAAACCAAGATGAATGATTCCTTTGGTTGATGGATGTAAATAGATTCAGAGGGTTAATAGTTTTTAGACTTGTTTATGTTGATTAATATGCTAGGTTGTCTATCCACATTTGTTTATTTCATGATGGCTGTATAAAAAATTGTGTTTGGAACTAAAAGAGGAGCCTTGATAAACAAAAAAGATGGGAGGTACTCTTTCTTTTAGAATTCAACCAGTCAACATCAATAAGAATTGCAATTGAAGATCAAGGACTGCATTATTTGTTTGGTTTGGATGAATTCATCTGATAAATGGTTGATGGGCATTGTTTTCACAATGAATATAGTTCTTACGAATGACACATCAGATCATTTCATGGTCATTGTCAAGAACAGTCCTAGTAACAAAAAGAGAACCCGAGTTTGCATGAGGTGATTGGAAACTCTAATTATTTTGGAATTTGAACACATTACCTTAGAATGAATCGCAAACCAAGATGAATGATTCCTTTGGTTGATGGATGTAAATAGATTTAGAGGGTTAATAGTTTTTAGACTTGTCTATGTTGATTAATATGCTAGGTTGTCTATTCACAAATGTTTCTTTCATGATCACTGTATCAGAAATTGTCCTTGGAACTAAAAGAGGAGCCTTGATAAACAAAAATGATGGGAGGTACTCTTTCTTTTGGAATTGAACCAATCAACATCAATAAGAAATGCAATTCAAGATCAAGGACTGCATTATTTGTTTGGTTTGAATGAATTCATCTTATAAATGGTTGATGGGCATTGTTTTCACAATGAATATAGTTCTTATGAATGACACATCAGATCATTTCATGGTCGTTGCATGAAAAACAGACCTAGTAACAAAAAGAGAACCCTAGTTTGCATGATGTGATTGGAAATTGTAGGAAAACGTGATTAGTGGCTTATGTTGTGCATAGTTAGCTATTTTTAGAATATATCTTTAGGAATAAACTAATTTAGGTAGGTTTTTTAAGGTCCCATAAGTTATGGGATTTGATGTATTTTTACCTTTTATTACTTTCCTTTTTTACTAGGTCTAGCATCTATAAAGCTATTGTCTAATGTATTATTCAGAATAAGAAGGATTATTACTCTTTCAATCTCCAACATTTACTCTTTCAATCTCCAACATGGTATCAGAGCCTTTGTTCTTCTTAGTCTTCTTCCTTCTATTTTCTTTTCTTTTCTTTGACATCATAACAGATTGCTAGCCTTTATTGCTGGTGATCCCTACTTCACGTGGAAGGCCTTAATTGCCTAGAATTGTTATTTTTTTCATAAAAGATGTCTGAGGTTGCAGGGGCAGGATCACTTATCAACAACCTTGAAACACCCTCAGGTACCTGTTCTTTGGCATATTCAGGTGAGTTTCCATTCTCCATTGGGTTAAACGTTTCGGGTACAACCTTTGCCAACTCTTGGGTCATGGACTCAGGAGCTACTGACCATATGACTCACTTACCAAATATTTTTTCCACGTATTCCCCGTGTCCAAGCAGTAGGAAAATAGCCACAGCAGACAGTTCGGTGACCACTGTAGCCGGTGTAGGGAATGTTAAAATAGGTCCATCACTGGTGCTAAAAATGTCCTCTATGTCCCTAAACTGTCCACAAATTTGATTTCTATACAAAAACTTACTCAAGATTTATACTGCAATGTGGTTTTTCATCACGACTATTGTGAATTTCAGGACAAGGATTCGGGGAAGATGATTGGACATGCTAAAGAACGGTATGGTCTCTACTACCTTGAAACACCAAGTCAGTTAAACATTACTAAGGGCAGATTATCCCATTCTTTTATGTCAGAAAATCTTTCATCCAATAAAGAGAAAGTTTGGCTCCATCATCGCCGACTTGGACATCCATCTTTTAGAATTATTGAAATTCTGTTTCCTTCTTTGTTTAAAAATCTAAATGTTGAAACCTTTCATTGTGAGGTATGTGAACTTGCTAAACATAAGCGTATACCAATTCCAGCCAGTAACAAAAAGAGTTCTGTTCCTTTCTATCTTGTTCATAGTGATATTTGGGGTCCTACGTCTATTCCTAATATTTCTGGAGCAAGATGGTTTGTTTCATTTATTGATGATTGTACTCGTGTTGCCTGGATTTTTCTACTCAAGCATAAATCAAATGTTATTACCGTTCTCCCAAATTTTTTCTCCATGGTCAAAAATCAATTTGGAATCAATATCAAAAGGTTTAGGTCAGATAATGCTAGGGAATATTTCAATCAAACCCTAACTCCATATTTTCAAAAGGAAGGTATAGTACATGAATCATCTTGTGTCAATACCCCACAACAAAATGGAGTAGCGGAAAGGAAAAATGGTCACCTTCTTGAAAAAAACCCGAGCCTTTATGTTCCAAAACAATGTGCCTAAAAATTTTTTGGGGGGAAGCAGTTCTCACTGCTGCCCATCTCATAAATCGTTTGCCATCTAGAGTTTTGGGATTCAAAAGTCCTATGGAAATACTCTCCACATTCTACCCTGACCTACAAACTACAAATAACCTTGTTCCTAGAATATTTGGGTGTGTATCATTTGTTCATGTTCACTGTCCAACTAAAAGGGGAAATTAGATCCAAGGGCAATAAAATGTGTCTTTGTGGGGTATTCCTCAACTCAAAAGGGGTATAAGTGCTACCATCCTCCATCAAGGAAGTTCTATGTCTCAATAGATGTCACTTTCAATGAACATGAGTCTTACTTCACCCATCCTTATTTTCAGGGGAGAGAATTTAACAATAGAAAAAATAAGGATGAGGATGTTTTACTTGATCTATCACCACTGTCCATGTGTAAACCATCCAGTTCATCTTGTCCCATTATACCAAACCGTGTGCCTGAAAATCTTCCTAAACACATAGTTGAAAATGAACCAAACCATATGTCTGAAAATCCTCAAGAAAAACCAGATTCTGCACCTGAGAATGTAAGTTTTGGCAAGGGCAAGGTGTTCACAAGGAAGAAGATGATCGTTCCTGAATTTATGCAGGTCCAAGAGTCCAACCCAAGTCCTGAGAATGAGGTAACAATATCTAATCCTACATTGCAAAATGAAACTGAATTTCATATGAGTAAGGATGACCAAGATCTTCCCATTGCTATTAGGAAAGCAACAAGGGAGTGCACAAAACAACCTAATCCTACATTGCAAAATGAAACTGAATTTCATATGAGTAGGGATGACCAGGATCTTCCCATTGCTATTAGGAAAGCAACAAGAGAGTGCACAAAACAACCTTTATATCCTCTTGCACACTTTATGTCTTTTAAGAAATTTTCACCATCTCATCGATCCTTCCTTGTTAGCTTAAACACCATTACCATTCCTACCACCTTATCCGAGGCGTTGTCCAACGAGAAATGGAAACAAGCTATGAATGTGGAAATGGAGGCACTTGAGAAAAATAAAACCTGGGAGTTGGTAAAGTTACCAGTGGGAAAGAAGCCTGTAGGGTGTAAATGGGTGTATACAATAAAGTATAGAGCAGATGGATCAATAGAAAGATACAAAGCAAGGTTAGTAGCCAAAGGATATACTCAAAGCTATGGAATTGATTATCTGGAAACTTTTGCACCAGTTGCAAAAATGAATACTGTTAGAGTTTTATTGTCGTTGGCAGCTAACTATGGTTGGGAATTACAGCAGTTCGATGTAAAAAATGCATTCTTGCATGGAGAACTAGAGGAAGAAATTTATATGGAGGTCCCACCAGGTTATAGGAAGAACTTGGATTCTCAAACTGTGTGTAAATTAAAGAAAGCCTTATATGGTCTAAAACAATCACCACGAGCATGGTTCGGACGATTTGCTAGAGTTATGATAGCTATGGGATACAAACAAAGCCGAGGGGATCATACATTGTTCATTAAACACTCAAGGTCAGGGGGAGTCACAGCTCTCTTGGTTTATGTTGATGACATAATAGTGACAGGAGATGATGACAAAGAAAAACAAATCTTGAGTCATTGTTTGGGCAAGGAATTTGAGATCAAGGTGTTAGGAAGGCTCAAATATTTTCTTGGGATTGAGGTTGCTCACTCTAAGCAAGGCATTTTTATCTCTCCCAACAAAAGTATGTCACGGATCTCCTAAAGGAAACAGGCATGACAGCATGCAAACCAGCAAGTACTCCAATAGATCAGAATGTCAAACTTGGAAAAGCAGAGGAGGATGTTGCGGTAGACAAGGCAACATATCAACGCCTTGTAGGAAGACTTATTTATTTGTCTCACACACGACCAGATATAACATATGCAGTTAGTGTGATTAGCCAATTCATGCATAACCCAAAGGAAGTTCATCTACAAGCAGCTTACCGAGTATTACAGTACCTTAAGGGAGTACCAGAAAAAAGGTATTTTATTCAAAAGGAACGGAGGTTTAGTACTTGAGACATACACAGATGCTGATTATGCTGGGTCAATTGTTGACAGAAAGTCAACCACTGGATATTGCACCTTCCTTGGTGGAAACCTTGTGACATGGAGGAGTAAAAAACAGAATGTAGTGGCCAGGTCTAGTGCAGAACCAGAATTTCGAGCAATGGCTCAAGGTGTGTGTGAAGTACTTTGGTTAAAAATCATTCTAGAAGACTTGAGGATTAAATGGGATGGCTCAATAAGACTCTATTGTGACAACAAGTCTGCAATCAGCATAGCTCACAACCCAGTACAACATGATCGAACAAAGCACATTGAAGTCGACAGACACTTTATCAAAGATCACATGGAGAGCGGGTTGATTTGTACCCCTTACATGCCTACACACAGCCAGCTTGCGGATGTACTCACCAAAGGGTTAACCAGTTCGGTGTTTCAAAATATAATATCCAAGCTGGGAATGGAAAATGCCTATTCACCAGCTTGAGGGGGAGTGTAGGAAAACGTGATTAGTGGCTTATGTTGTGCATAGTTAGCTATTTTTAGAATATATCTTTAGGAATAAACTAATTTAGGTAGGTTTTTTAAGGTCCCATAAGTTATGGGATTTGATGTATTTTTACCTTTTATTACTTTCCTTTTTTACTAGGTCTAGCATCTATAAAGCTATTGTCTAATGTATTATTCAGAATAAGAAGGATTATTACTCTTTCAATCTCCAACATTTACTCTTTCAATCTCCAACAGAAACAATAATTATTTTTGGAAATTTCAATACATAACCTTATAATGAATTGCAAACCAAGATGAATGATTCCTTTTGTTGATGGATGTAAATAGATTCAAAGGGTTAATAGTTTTTAGAGTTGTTTATGTTGTCTAATATGCTAGGTTGTCTATCCGCAAATGTTTAGTTCATGATCACTGTATCAAAAATTGTGTTTGGAACTAAAAGAGGAGCCTTGATAAACAAAAAAGATGGGAGGTACTCTTTCTTTTGGAATTCAACCAATCAACATCAATAAAAATGCAATTCAACATCAAGGACTGCATTATTTGTTTGGTTTGAATGATTTCATCTTATAAATGGTTGATGGGCATTGTTTTCACAATGAATATAGTTGTTACGAATGACACATATGATCATTTCATGTTCGTTGCATGAAAAACAGTCCTAGTAAGAAATAGAGAACCCTAGTTTGCGTGATATGATTGGAAACAATAATGATTTTGGAAATTCAATACATAACCTTAGAATGAATTGCAAACCAACATGAATGATTCCATTTGTTGATGGATGTAAATAGATTCAAAGTGTAAATACTTTTTAGAGTTGTTTCTGTTGATTAATATGCTAGGTTGTCTATCCTTAAATGTTTATTTCATGATCACAGTATAAAATATTGTACTTGGAACTAAAAGAGGAGCCTTGATGAACAGAAAAGATGGGAGGTACTCTTTCTTTTGGCATTCAACCAATCAACATCAATAAGAAATGCAAGTCAAGATCAAGAACTGCATTATTTGATTGGTTTGAATGAATTCATCTTATAAATGGTTGATGGGCGTTGTTTTCACAATGAATATAGTTCTTACGAATGACACATCAGATCATTTCATGGTCGTTGCATGAAAAACAGACCTAGTAACAAAAAGAGAACCCCAGTTTGCATGATGTGATTGGAAACAATAATTATTTTGGAAATTCAATACATAACCTTAGAATGAATTGCAAACCAAGATGAATGATTCCTTTTGTTGATGGATGTAAATAGATTCAAAGGGTTAATAGTTTTTAGAGTTGTTTATGTTGATTAATATGCTACGTTGTCTATCCGCAAATGTTTATTTCATGATCACTGTATCAAAAAATTGTGCTTGGAACTAAAAGAAAAACCTTGATAAACAAAAAAGATGGGAGGTACTCTTTCTTTTGGAATTCAACCAATCAACATCAATAAGAAATGCAACTCAAGATCAAGCACTGCATTATTTATTTGGTTTGGATGAATTCATATTATAAATGGTTGATGGGCATTGTTTTCACAATGAATATAGTGGTTACGAATCACAGATAAGATCATTTCATTGTCGTTGCATGAAAAATAGTCCTAGCAACAAAAAAAGAACTCCAATTAGCATGAGGTGATTGGAAACTCTAATTATTTTGGAATTTCAACACATTAGCTTAGAATGAATTGCAAACCAAGATGAATGATTCCTTTGGTTGATGGATGTAAATAGATTCAGAGTGTTAATAGTTTTTAGACTTGTTTATGTTGTTTAATATGCTACGTTTTCTATTCACAAATGTTTCTTCCATGATCACTGTATCAAAAATTGTGGTTGGAGCTAAAAGAGGAGCCTTGATAAAAAAAAAGGATAGGAGGTACTCTTTCTTTTGGAATTCAACCAATCAACATCAATATGAAATGCAATTTAATATCAAGGACTGCATTATTTGTTTGGTTTGAATGAATTCACCTTATAAATGGTTGATGGGCGTAGTGTTCACAATGAATATAGTTCTTACGAATGACACATCAGATCATTTCAAGGTCGTTGCATGAAAAACAGACCTAGTAACAAAAAGAGAACCCTAGTTTGCATGATGTGATTGGAAACTCTAATTATTTTGGAATTTCAACACATTACCTTAGAATGAATTGTAAATCAAATGAATGATTCCTTTGGTTGAAGGATGTAAATAGATTCAAAGTGTTAATAGTTTTTAGACTTGCTTATATTGATGAATATACTAGAATGTCTAACGAAAAATTTTTTAATTCATGATCATTGTATCAAAAATTGTGGTTGGAACTAAAAGAGGATCCTTGATAATCAAAAAAGATGTGAGGCACTCTTACTTTTGGATTTCAACCAATCAACATCAATAAGAAATGCAATTCAAGATCTAGGAGAGCATTATTTGTTGCGTTTGAATGAATTCATCTTATAAATGGTTGATGGGCATTGTTTTCAGAATGAATATAGTTGTTACGAATGACACATAAGATCATTTCATGGTCGTGGCATGAAAAACAGTCCTAGTAACCAAATGAGAACCCTAGTTAGCATGAGGTGATTGGAAACTCTAATTATTTTGGAATTTCAACACATTACCTCAGAATGAATTGCAAACAAACATGAATGATTCCTTTGGTTGATGAATGTAAATAAATTTAGAGTGTTAATGGTTTTTAGACTTGTTTATATTGATTAACATGCTAGGTTGTCTATCCACATTTGTTTATATCATGATGACTGTACAAAAAATTTTGCTTGGAACTAAAAGAGGAGCCTTGATAAACATAAAATATCTGAGGTACACTTTCTAATGGAATTCAACCAATCAACATCAATAAGATTTGTAATCCAAGATCAAGGACTGCATTATTTGTTTGGTTTGAATGAATTCATCTTATAAATGGTTGATGGGCATTGTTTTCACAATGAATATAGTTGTTACGAAGGACACATAAGATCATTTCATGGTTGTTGCATCCAAAACAGTTCTAGTAACAAAAAGAGAACCCTAGTTAACATGAGGAGATTGGAAACTCTAATTATTTTGGAATTTCAATACGTAACCTTAGAATGAATTGCAAACCAAGATGAATGATTCCTTTGGTTGATGGATGTAAATAGATTCAGAATATTAATAGTTTTTAGACTTGTTTATATTGATAAATATGCTAGGTTGTCTATCCACATTTGTTTATTTCATGATGATTGTATAAAAAATTGTGTTTGGAATTAAAAGAGGAGCCTTGATAAACAAAAAAGATGGGAGGTACCATTTCTTTTGGAATTCAACCAGTCAACATCAATAAGAATTGCAATTCATGATCACAAACTACATTATTTTTTTGGTTTGGATGAATTCATCTTATAGATGGTTGATGGGCATTGTTTTCACAATGAATATAGTTGTTACGAATGACACGTAAGATCATTTCTTGGTCGTTGCATCCAAAATAGTCCTAGTAACAAAAATAGAACCCTAGTTTGCATTAGGTAATTGGGAACTCTAATTATTTTGGAATTTCAACACATTACCTTAGAATGAATTACAAACAAAGGTGAGTGATTCCTTTGGTTGATCGATGTCAATAGATTCAGAGTGTTAATAGTTTTTAGACTTGTTTATATTGATTAATATGCTAGGTTGTCTATCCACATTTGTTTATTTCATGATGATTGTATAAAAAATTGTGTTTGGAATTAAAAGACGAGCCTTGATAAACAAAAAAGATGGGAGGTACTATTTCTTATGGAATTCAACCAGTGAACATCAATAAGAATTGCAATTCATGATCACGGACTACATTATTTTTTTGGTTTGGATGAATTCATCTAATAGATGGTTGATGGCCATTGTTTTCACAATGAATATAGTTGTTACGAATGACACGTAAGATCATTTCTTGGTCGTTGTATCGCAAACAGTCCTAGTAACAAAAAGAGAACCCTAGTTTGCATTAGGTGATTGGAAACTCTAATTATTTTGGAATTTCAACACATTACCTTAGAATGAATTACAAACAAAGGTGAGTGATTCCTTTGGTTGATGATCGATGTCAATAGATTCAGAGTGTTAATAGATTTTTTAGACTTGTTTATATGATGATTAATATGCTAGGTTGTCTATCCACATTTGTTTATTTCCTAATGACTGTATAAAAATTTGTGTTTGGAACTAAAAGAGGAGCTTTGATAAACAAAAATGATGGGAGGTACTCTTTCTTTTGGAATTCAACCGATCAACATGAATAAGAATTGTAATTCAAGATCAAGGACTACATTATTTGTTTGGTTTGGATGAATTCATCTTATAAAAGGTTGATGGGCATTGTTTTCACAATGAATATAGTTCTTACGAATGACACATAAGATCATTTCATGGTCGTTGCATGAAAAACAGTCCTACATACAAAATGAGAACCCTAGTTTGCATGAGGTTATTGGAAACTCTAATTATTTTGGAAACATTACCTTAGAATGAATTGCAAACCAAGATGAATGATTCCTTTGGTTGATGGATGTAAATAGATTCAGAGTGTTAATAGTTTTTAGACTTGTTTATGTTGTTTAATATGCTAGGTTGTCTATTCACAAATGTTTCTTTCATGATCACTGTATCAAAAATTGTGCTTGGAACTAAAAGAGGAACCTGGATAAACAAAAAAAGATGGGATGTACTCTTTCTTTTGGAATTCAACCAATCAACATCAATAAGAAATGCAATTCAAGATCAAGGACTGCATTATTTGTTTGGTTTGAGTGAATTCATCTTAAAAATGGTTGATGGCCGTTGTTTTGACAATGAATATAGTTCTTACGAATGACACATCAGATCATTTCATGGTCGTTGCATGAAAAACAGACCTAGTAACGAAAAGAGAACCCTAGTTTGCATGATGTGATTGGAAACAATAATTATTTTTGAAATTCAATACATAACCTTAGCATGAATTGCAAACCAAGATGAATGATTCCTTTTCTTGATGGATGTAAATAGATTCAAAGTGTTAATAGCTTTTAGAGTTGTTTATGTTGATTAATATGCTAGGTTGTCTATCCGCAAATGTTTATTTCATGATCACTGTATCAAAAATTGTGCTTGGAACTAAAAGAGGAACCTGGATAAACAAAAAAAGATGGGAGGTACTCTTTCTTTTGGAATTCAACCAATCAACATCAATAAGAAATGCAATTCAAGATCAAGGACTACATTATTTGTTTGGTTTGAGTGAATTCATCTTAAAAATGGTTGATGGGCGTTGTTTTCACAATGAATATAGTTCTTGCGAATGACACATCAAATCATTTCATGGTCGTCGCTTGAAAAACAGACCTAGTAACGAAAAGAGAACCCTAGTTTGCATGATGTGATTGGAAACAATAATTATTTTTGAAATTCAATACATAACCTTAGAATGAATTGCAAACCAAGATGAATGATTCCTTTTCTTGATGGATGCAAATAGATTCAAAGTGTTAATAGCTTTTAGAGTTGTTTATGTTGATTAATATGCTAGGTTGTCTATCCGCAAATGTTTATTTCATGATCACTGTATCAAAAATTGTGCTCGGAACAAAAAGAGGAACCTTGATAAACAAAAAAGATGGGAGGTACTCTTTCTTTTGGAATTCAACCAATCAAAATCAATAAGAAATGCAATTAAAGATCAAGGACTGCATTATTTGTTTGGTTTGGATGAATTCATGTTATAAATGGTTGATGGGCATTGTTTTCACAATGAATATAGTTGTTACGAATCACACATAAGATCATTTCCTGGTCGTTGCATGAAAAATAGTCCTAGTAACAAAAAGAGAACCCTAGTTAACATGAGGTGATTGGAAACTCTAATTATTTTTGAATTTCAACACATTACCTTAGAATGAATTGCAAACAAAGGTGAATGATTCCTTTGGTTGATGGATGTAAATAAATTCAGAGTGTTAGTGGTTTTTAGACTTGTTTATATTGATTAATATGCTAGGTTGTCTATCCACATTTGTTTATTTCATGATGACTGTACAAAAAATTGTGTTTGGAACTAAAAGAGGAGCCTTAATAAACAAGAAAGATCTAAGGTACACTTTCTAATGGAATTCAACCAATCAACATCAATAAGATTTGTAATTCAATATCAAAGACTACATTATTTGTTTGGTTTGGATGAATTCATCTTATAAATGGTTGATGGGCATTGTTTTCACAATGAATATAGTTGTTACGAAGGACACATAAGATTATTTCATGGTTGTTGCATCCAAAACAGTTCTAGTAACAAAAAGAGAACCCTAGTTAGCATGAGGTGATTGGAAACTCTAATTATTTTGCAATTTCAATACGTAACCTTAGAATGAATTGCAAACCAAGATGAATGATTCCTTTGGTTGATGGATGTAAATAGATTCAGAATGTTAATAGTTTTTAGACTTGTTTATATTGATAAATATGCTAGGTTGTCTATCCACATTTGTTTATTTCATGATGATTGTATAAAAAATTGTGTTTGGAATTAAAAGACGAGCCTTGATAAACAAAAAAGATGGGAGGTACTATTTCTTATGGAATTCAACCAGTGAACATCAATAAGAATTGCAATTCATGATCACGGACTACATTATTTTTTTGGTTTGGATGAATTCATCTAATAGATGGTTGATGGCCATTGTTTTCACAATGAATATAGTTGTTACGAATGACACGTAAGATCATTTCTTGGTCGTTGTATCGCAAACAGTCCTAGTAACAAAAAGAGAACCCTAGTTTGCATTAGGTGATTGGAAACTCTAATTATTTTGGAATTTCAACACATTACCTTAGAATGAATTACAAACAAAGGTGAGTGATTCCTTTGGTTGATCGATGTCAATAGATTCAGAGTGTTAATAGTTTTTAGACTTGTTTATATTGATTAATATGCTAGGTTGTCTATCCACATTTGTTTATTTCCTAATGACTATATAAAAATTTGTGTTTGGAACTAAAAGAGGAGTTTTGATAAACAAAAATGATGGGAGGTACTCTTTCTTTTGGAATTCAACCGATCAACATGAATAAGAATTGTAATTCAAGATCAAGGACTACATTATTTGTTTGGTTTGGATGAATTCATCTTATAAAAGGTTGATGGGCATTGTTTTCACAATGAATATAGTTCTTACGAATGACACATAAGATCATTTCATGGTCGTTGCATGAAAAACAGTCCTACAAACAAAATGAGAACCCTAGTTTGCATGAGGTTATTGGAAACTCTAATTATTTTGGAAACATTACCTTAGAATGAATTGCAAACCAAGATGAATGATTCCTTTGGTTGATGGATGTAAATAGATTCAGAGTGTTAATAGTTTTTAGACTTGTTTATGTTGTTTAATATGCTAGGTTGTCTATTCACAAATGTTTCTTTCATGATCACTGTATCAAAAATTGTGCTTGGAACTAAAAGAGGAACCTGGATAAACAAAAAAAGATGGGATGTACTCTTTCTTTTGGAATTCAACCAATCAACATCAATAAGAAATGCAATTCAAGATCAAGGATTGCATTATTTGTTTGGTTTGAGTGAATTCATCTTAAAAATGGTTGATGGCCGTTGTTTTGACAATGAATATAGTTCTTACAAATGACACATCAGATCATTTCATGGTCGTTGCATGAAAAACAGACCTAGTAACGAAAAGAGAACCCTAGTTTGCATGATGTGATTGGAAACAATAATTATTTTTGAAATTCAATACATAACCTTAGCATGAATTGCAAACCAAGATGAATGATTCCTTTTCTTGATGGATGTAAATAGATTCAAAGTGTTAATAGCTTTTAGAGTTGTTTATGTTGATTAATATGCTAGGTTGTCTATCCGCAAATGTTTATTTCATGATCACTGTATCAAAAATTGTGCTTGGAACTAAAAGAGGAACCTGGATAAACAAAAAAAGATGGGAGGTACTCTTTCTTTTGGAATTCAACCAATCAACATCAATAAGAAATGCAATTCAAGATCAAGGACTGCATTATTTGTTTGGTTTGAGTGAATTCATCTTAAAAATGGTTGATGTGCGTTGTTTTCATAATCAATATAGTTCTTACGAATGACACATCAGATCATTTCATGGTCGTTGCGTGAAAAATAGACCTAGTAACGAAAAGAGAACCCTAGTTTGCATGATGTGATTGGAAACAATAATTTTTTTTTAAATTCAATACATAACCTTAGAATGAATTGCAAACCAAGTTGAATGATTCCTTTTCTTGATGGATGTAAATAGATTCAAAGTGTTAATAGCTTTTAGAATTGTTTATGTTGATTAATATGCTAGGTTGTCTACCCGCAAATGTTTATTTCATGATCACTGTATCAAAAATTGTGCTCGGAACAAAAAGAGGAACCTTGATAAACAAAAAAGATGGGAGGTACTCTTTCTTTTGGAATTCAACCAATCAAAATCAATAAGAAATGCAATTAAAGATCAAGGACTGCATTATTTGTTTGGTTTGGATGAATTCATGTTATAAATGGTTGATGGGCATTGTTTTCACAATGAATATAGTTGTTACGAATCACACATAAGATCATTTCCTGGTCGTTGCATGAAAAATAGTCCTAGTAACAAAAAGAGAACCCTAGTTAACATGAGGTGATTGGAAACTCTAATTATTTTTGAATTTCAACACATTACCTTAGAATGAATTGCAAACAAAGGTGAATGATTCCTTTGGTTGATGGATGTAAATAAATTCAGAGTGTTAGTGGTTTTTAGACTTGTTTATATTGATTAATATGCTAGGTTGTCTATCCACATTTGTTTATTTCATGATGACTGTACAAAAAATTGTGTTTGGAACTAAAAGAGGAGCCTTTAATAAACAAGAAAGATCTAAGGTACACTTTCTAATGGAATTCAACCAATCAACATCAATAAGATTTGTAATTCAATATCAAAGACTACATTATTTGTTTGGTTTGGATGAATTCATCTTATAAATGGTTGATGGGCATTGTTTTCACAATGAATATAGTTGTTACGAAGGACACATAAGATTATTTCATGGTTGTTGCATCCAAAACAGTTCTAGTAACAAAAAGAGAACCCTAGTTAGCATGAGGTGATTGGAAACTCTAATTATTTTGCAATTTCAATACGTAACCTTAGAATGAATTGCAAACCAAGATGAATGATTCCTTTGGTTGATGGATGTAAATAGATTCAGAATGTTAATAGTTTTTAGCCTTGTTTATATTGATAAATATGCTAGGTTGTCTATCCACATTTGTTTATTTCATGATGATTGTATAAAAAATTGTGTTTGGAATTAAAAGACGAGCCTTGATAAACAAAAAAGATGGGAGGTACTATTTCTTATGGAATTCAACCAGTGAACATCAATAAGAATTGCAATTCATGATCACGGACTACATTATTTTTTTGGTTTGGATGAATTCATCTAATAGATGGTTGATGGCCATTGTTTTCACAATGAATATAGTTGTTACGAATGACACGTAAGATCATTTCTTGGTCGTTGTATCGCAAACAGTCCTAGTAACAAAAAGAGAACCCTAGTTTGCATTAGGTGATTGGAAACTCTAATTATTTTGGAATTTCAACACATTACCTTAGAATGAATTACAAACAAAGGTGAGTGATTCCTTTGGTTGATCGATGTCAATAGATTCAGAGTGTTAATAGTTTTTAGACTTGTTTATATTGATTAATATGCTAGGTTGTCTATCCACATTTGTTTATTTCCTAATGACTGTATAAAAATTTGTGTTTGGAACTAAAAGAGGAGCTTTGATAAACAAAAATGATGGGAGGTACTCTTTCTTTTGGAATTCAACCGATCAACATGAATAAGAATTGTAATTCAAGATCAAGGACTACATTATTTGTTTGGTTTGGATGAATTCATCTTATAAAAAGTTGATGGGCATTGTTTTCACAATGAATATAGTTCTTACGAATGACACATAAGATCATTTCATGGTCGTTGCATGAAAAACAGTCCTACAAACAAAATGAGAACCCTAGTTTGCATGAGGTTATTGGAAACTCTAATTATTTTGGAAACATTACCTTAGAGAATGAATTGCAAACCAAGATGAATGATTCCTTTGGTTGATGGATGTAAATAGATTCAGAGTGTTAATAGTTTTTAGACTTGTTTATGTTGTTTAATATGCTAGGTTGTCTATTCACAAATGTTTCTTTCATGATCACTGTATCAAAAATTGTGCTTGGAACTAAAAGAGGAACCTGGATAAACAAAAAAAGATGGGATGTACTCTTTCTTTTGGAATTCAACCAATCAACATCAATAAGAAATGCAATTCAAGATCAAGGACTGCATTATTTGTTTGGTTTGAGTGAATTCATCTTAAAAATGGTTGATGGCCGTTGTTTTGACAATGAATATAGTTCTTACGAATGACACATCAGATCATTTCATGGTCGTTGCATGAAAAACAGACCTAGTAACGAAAAGAGAACCCTAGTTTTTGCATGATGTGATTGGAAACAATAATTATTTTTGAAATTCAATACATAACCTTAGCATGAATTGCAAACCAAGATGAATGATTCCTTTTCTTGATGGATGTAAATAGATTCAAAGTGTTAATAGCTTTAGAGTTGTTTATGTTGATTAATATGCTAGGTTGTCTATCCGCAAATGTTTATTTCATGATCACTGTATCAAAAATTGTGCTTGGAACTAAAAGAGGAACCTGGATAAACAAAAAAAGATGGGAGGTACTCTTTCTTTTGGAATTCAACCAATCAACATCAATAAGAAATGCAATTCAAGATCAAGGACTGCATTATTTGTTTGGTTTGAGTGAATTCATCTTAAAAATGGTTGATGGGCGTTGTTTTCACAATGAATATAGTTCTTGTGAATGACACATCAAATCATTTCATGGTCGTCGCTTGAAAAACAGACCTAGTAACGAAAAGAGAACCCTAGTTTGCATGATGTGATTGGAAACAATAATTATTTTTGAAATTCAATACATAACCTTAGAATGAATTGCAAACCAAGATGAATGATTCCTTTTCTTGATGGATGCAAATAGATTCAAAGTGTTAATAGCTTTTAGAGTTGTTTATGTTGATTAATATGCTAGGTTGTCTATCCGCAAATGTTTATTTCATGATCACTGTATCAAAAATTGTGCTCGGAACTAAAAGAGGAACCTGGATAAACAAAAAAAGATGGGAGGTACTCTTTCTTTTGGAATTCAACCAATCAACATCAATAAGAAATGCAATTCAAGATCAAGGACTGCATTATTTGTTTGGATTGAGTGAATTCATCTTAAAAATGGTTGATGGGCGTTGTTTTCATAATGAAGATAGTTCTTATGAATGACACATCAGATCATTTCATGGTCGTTCCTTGAAAAACAGACCTAGTAACAAAAAGAGAACCCTAGTTTGCATGATGTGATTGGAAACAATAATTTTTTTTTGAAATTCAATACATAACCTTAGAATGAATTGCAAACCAAGATGAATGATTCCTTTTCTTGATGGATGTAAATAGATTCAAAGTGTTAATAGCTTTGAAAGTTGTTTATGTTGATTAATATGCTAGGTTGTCTATCCGCAAATGTTTATTTCATGATCATTGTATCAAAAATAGTGCTTGGAACAAAAAGAGGAACCTGGATAAACAAAAAAAGATTTAAGGTACTCTTTCTTTTGGAATTCAACCAATCAACATCAACAAGAAATGCAATTCAAGATCAAGGACTGCACTATTTGTTTGGTTTGAATGAATTCATCTTATAAATGGTTGATGGGCGTTGTTTTCACTATGAATATAGTTCTTACGAATGACACATCAGATCATTTCATGGTCATTGCTTGAAAAACAGACCTAGTAACGAAAAAAGAACCCTAGTTTGCATGATGTGATTGGAAACAATAATTTTTTTTGAAATTCAATACATAACCTTAGAATGAATTGCAAACCAAGATCAATGATTCCTTTTCTTGATGGATGTAAATAGATTCAAAGTGTTAATAGCTTTTAGAGTTGTTTATGTTGATTAATATGCTAGGTTGTCTACCCGCAAATGTTTATTTCGTGATCACTTTATCAAAAATTGTGCTCGGAACTAAAAGAGGAACCTTGATAAACAAGAAAGATGGGAGGTACTCTTTCTTTTGGAATTCAACCAATCAACATCAATAAGAAATGCAATTCAAGATCAAGGACTGCATTATTTGTTTGGTTTGGATGAATTCATGTTATAAATGGTTGATGGGCATTGTTTTCACAATGAATATAATTGTTACGAATCACACATAAGATCATTTCCTAGTTGTTGCATAAAAAATAGTCCTAGTAAAAAAAAGAGAACCCTAGTTAACATGAGGTGATTGGAAACTCTAATTATTTTTGAATTTCAACACATTACCTTAGAATGAATTGCAAACAAAGGTGAATGATTCCTTTGGTTGATGGATGTAAATAAATTCAGAGTGTTAGTGGTTTTTAGACTTGTTTATATTGATTAATATGCTAGGTTGTCTATCCACATTTGTTTATTTCATGATGACTGTACAAAAAAATGTGTTTGGAACTAAAAGAGGAGCCTTGATAAACAAAAAAAGATCTGAGGTACACTTTCTAATGGAATTCAACCAAATCAACATTTAATAAGATTTGTAATTCAATATCAAAGACTACATTATTTGTTTGGCTTGGATGAATTCATCTTATAAATGGTTGATGGGCGTTGTTTTCACAATGAATATAGTTGTTACGAAATGACACATAAGATCATTTGATGGTCGGTGCATGAAAAACAG
>JBAPLH010000083.1:0-12719 GCA_037897445.1 Ceriops zippeliana
TGTTGGGAATCTGTGTTTTTTTTTTCTAATGCTTACTGGCATGATTTGTACTTAGATATGTAATAGGGTTGAAAGAGGCTCACATTGTTGAGGAATTTGAAGCAAAAGTAAATGAAAAGGTGTGTGTAATTAGGTTATAGGAAAGTGTTTCTATCTTGTTGCTTGTCAGAAAGTTATAGTTCTGATTTTCAGTTGTGATGCTTATGCTTTGGCAGGTCGTGCGCTGCCTACTCCTGTTGAAAGAATTTTCTACGGAGAATTTTGAACAAGTGATCAAGTGTGGAAAGACGGGTCTCAACAAAATGATCAGCTGGTAGAATTCTAATGCCTTTGAATTTGAAATAAAGTTCTTTCTCTTTCCTCTGAAATTTTCTTTTTTAATTATTACTGTGTAGATGTTTGAATGCTTATTTTCCTGATCATGTAATTTTTGTTCCCATCACAAGGAAGTTTCATCTTTAAGAATTTGCCTCTACTCTCTACTTTTTGTCTGTCTTTCTATATGCCTCTTTTCCTTTTCCTAGTTTGCTTGATTGTTGACTCTCTGCCTTGGTAAGCTAGATCCTGTAGGTTACCTCTCCTCCCATTGTTCTGATCCTGTAAGACTTTTTTCCCTATCACGATGAGTTTTAAACTTTTACTTGTGTGGTACATTTTATTTGCAATACGGTGAAGATATTATAGAATTTCCTTTTAAGAAAGTTAGTAGCATTTCTATCTTTTATATTATGTTCGTTAGTTGTGGTCCTTGTAGTTTGATTTTGTGTTTTACTTCTCAATGACTAACTAAGCATTAATCTCAATCTAGCTTGAGTTGGTGTGGATTATTTTTTACCATTCTTTTCCGTTTTAGGTATAACTCTCGTATAGCTCTCAATATCTTGTTGTTTTGACTCGTTTGACTTTATTCATGCTGTGGCTTTAAAGCTTTTGTCTATTCGACTTTTCCATAAGCAAGTGTGTGGGAGACTTGGTGTTGAAAATAAGAGAGATTTTCGGTCTCGAGATATGGTCTCCAAGTATGCGATGCATTTGTAAAAGGAAATCTATAAGAGAGCTGTGGCAACTTGAGTGTGCTGCTACTGTCATAATCACAGAACTTTGCTAGAAAAACTATTTGTCACTATTGGCAACTTGGGTATATGTTAATACTACGATGAGGCCAAATCTGTTGATACACTTATTATGTAGTTGTCAGTTTGTATCTTATAGGTTTAAAGGGGTAATAGGTCTAAAGGCTGGACTACAAGTATTCATAAACGAATCAAAATAGATACGACTTTTTCAAAACCGAAAGAGAAAACAGAATATAAATATTTAAAAAACAATGTTTATAGACAATTAGATACACAGAAATAGAGACAGAGGGGAGATAACTCAACACCAAATGGAGAAGGAACGTCTTCAGGCTCTCTACTTGGTTTAATCCATCTACCATATTTATTCACGACGAGCCCTTTATATTGCAAAAAATACCAATATTTTGGTATTTTTAACTCTTCTATCAGCGTATCACAACTTTTGTTCACCAATGCCAGATCTCTTCCAGCACTCCATTGGAACTTTGCTTTCTTCCCCATATATCCATTCAGGAGATGGAGGTATATCTCTAAATTATGACATGCTCTCAGGTTAGCTTTACGCTTCAAAAAGGGTGATGCAGACAGATCGAGCTTCAATACGGCTCCTACATATCTGTAAGTCGACAAGAACCTTCCAGTGATTGTGCCAAAACTCTTGAGAATCTCCTCACTGAAAATGCCTGGTAATTTTGGCACTATATCTTGCTTGATAACAACTCGTAAGGTTTTAACTCTTAGTTCGTCGAGCCTTCGCTTGAAGGGCAAGTTCCCAACCCTTGGTGCGCCAAAAGTAACGACACTGATTCGAAGATCAGGAATGTAAGTAGCTGCCTCGTAAGCATTTAGGAGTGCTAATGCACCCCCCTAGACTGTGACCTGTGACTGTCAAGCTAACCTCACGATCACCTTGCTCCAAATAGAAGTTGACTAGTCTTACAACTTCTTGCATAACTTGTTCAGAGGCACTCAGCTTGTTATACCTAGTAAGCGCACCCCTTGACTTGTACATGCTAAGAAATCCACACTCAACCCTAACATCAGGGTTGTCATCAATAGGCTCCTTAAAGGCCTTGACATTGGACAGCCACTCTGACGGTGCCACGGTACCTCGCTAAGCTACAACTATGTCTCTTCGCCAATCCTTCGGGATTCATCATCGTTGCTGACTGCAATGTAACCCATCCAATTGGAGTCTTTGCTCAAAGTAGGACTAGACCTCTTGAGCCATTTAGGCAGGTGGACATGAGACATTGCATAAAAGTACTTAGTTTGGGCAAAATCAAAGGAATCGTAAGTTGCTTGGGCAAATTCCCCATATTTGAGAATTTCCCGTCGAAGCCACGAAGGCAGAGGGTCTAGAATGCCTTCCCAGTTACACGAACTAGAAAACTCTCGCCATTGTCCTGATATATCCTCCTTTTGAGAAAACGTAGATTGTCCATCGTCAATGAAATCCTTCTCTGTATTCGGCTGTCTCATCAACTGTTCCAAAGACTTGTGGGAACGGCAGCCATTGTCCTTTGCACCGGCAGGCTTAGCAACAGCAACGACTTCTTCATTTGTTTTGACCGTGTTCGTGGGCAGCACGCGGTTCAATAACAATTTCTTCATCTTGTTAGCAATAAGTAAATACACAAAATCGCAACGACAACTTCTCTAGGCAGAGAAAAAAAGAGTGGAGATCAAGATTACTTATAGAGCGGGACGCAGGGTTTGGATAGAATTTTGAATGACATCCTAATCAGCAACGAATTTTGGAATTCCTAATCAAAATAGGATTTACTTATATCAGTAAAATTTTTATTTATTGTTTTAACCCTTTTTTTTATATGGATTCACATCAAATTTCAATGCTGGATTTACTTCTTAAATATCCATTGTTATATGGGCATGTTCAAAATCACCTTTCATGCGTGTAACACGCCCTTACAAGTTTTCACCGGTCTAAATCTTTCCCGGCTCTGACCCTGCAATTTAACCCAGCACGTTATGGAATGCACCGACCTCACCACTTTCCCGCAACTGGATTTTTTGATAACGATTCACTCTCTACCTTGCCCACCAACTTGGACCCATTAAGCAATACCTTGATGTCACTAGCAACCCCAACTCTGTCCTTATCAACATGACCATCACCAGTGTCTATCAAGTTAAACGCCGATACATCCCCCGCACCGCCTCACAGGACAACGCCGCCACCACATCGACAACCTTCGACAGAGCAGTGGCTTCATGGTCCAAAACAGTTCGAATCTCCCGTCACCGAAGAATTTAGGGTATCGCGTAGGAGACTAGCTATGGCGGCAGAATTGGAGGAGTGGAGAAGATTGTTGAGGAGAATCGTTAGAGATGCACGCAGTTCGAGAGGGGTTAGGGTTTTAAGCAATGCGGTTTGAGACTGTTTGAGCGACTTAGGGTCTGCATTTTTGGTTTTGGTCGGAGGGCCGATCGAGTGCGGACGAGTCAATGGGCAAGTGCGCCATGCCGGCGGCCACGGCGTAGACAGAAGGGGAAGAGAGGGACGAGCCCTTGCCTCCGACAGTTAACACTTCGCCACTCCTTGCCATCGCCGTTGTGAAGATGCCACGGCCGAGCCAGTTAAGTTGTTTCGACAACGGGGTCAGTCAAGCAGCTGAGCGCTAGGGTACAAAGACAACAGATGATGGCATCTGTGAACTGTACATGTACTACATTCGCAGCCATCCCTCCCTCTTCTTCTTCTTCTTCTTCTTCTTCTTCTTCTTCTTGTCTTCAGAGACGCATCGACTACACCCACCACCACCAGCAGCAACAGCAGCTCCGTCGTTTTCGTCGTTTATTACCCGGAGCCAGAGGCGTACGTCAACAACATCCGCCACCAGAGCAGCAGCTGAATCGTAGGAAGTTTGTGTCCCAAACGGCCGCATTATTTTCAGCACCACTGGGTCTAGCAGCTTTAATAAACCAACGGCAGCCACCACCGGCCAAGGCCGCGGACGAAGTGCCCCTTTCGGAGTGGGAGCGAGTTTACCTCTCTATCGACCCTGGCATAGTCCTTCTCGACATCGCCTTTGTACCAGACGATTTGAACCACGGTCTGTTCCTTTGTTGCTTTTCTCTCTGCTGCCCCCCTCTGGCTGATTCCGGCCGTATGGCATGATATGATAATGATTTCTTGACTACTTGATTGTCTTCTCTTGTTCATAATAATCCGTGTCCTCGTGTTCTGCCGATCGTTTGTCCGCTCTGTAGTATTTTGTGGACCACTCACTATTTATCCTTCGTCATCTTCTTTTCCCCGGTTTGCTTGGTAGCGTCAAAATGAAGGCAGTACAAAGGAGTTTGTTTTTCGTGAAGATGTATGTATAATCCAATTGGAATGCAATCCGCTCGACAATCAGACTAGTGGTAGTATTAAAGCGCCAGGCAATTAGGCCGTGTGTTTCTTTCCCCCGGGGGGGGACTTGCTTGTAAACCTTTTAATCTTCTATTCTATCGCTATTTCTTTGTACTGCCATGGTTGCAATTGTTTGAGGTGTTGCATGACAAGCTGAACGATGACTTACACCGAATTTCACTAATTGAGAAATAATTACACTCTGGATTATAACTTTAATCGCAACTTACCAAACATGGGCCCCTTCCAAGGAAGAGAAGAAGGAGAACTGTATAAGTTTGCGTAAAACATTGTGTGTTACTCTATTCCTATTTCAGGGACTTTGAAAGCGTCATAAAAGAAGTACATCAAACCGAGAGTTTCTTATGGAAACTTTTACACTGGCATGGAGAGGAAAACATTAAAGCAGGCATCATCTGAATTTTATGTGCTCCGGTGTATGGAGTTTAAAAGCTGCTTATTGATTTTTTTTTTTTTTTTGGGTTCTCAAAATTTAATGTCAAGGATAAAAAATGTCCATTTGAGTGCATGGTAGAATGTCCATTTCAGGAAAAAAAAAAAGAAGAAGAAGAAGGAGAAGCATGTTACTGTGTGCCTAATTACTCTCCCATCAACATTCACACTTCAAGTCACTCAGATAAAAACCAATTTATCCCAAGAAACCCGACATCATAATACTTAATAATGAAGCAGCCCCAATAATTTAATCAACAAATGATCAACATGTATATGCTATGCAATTACTTCAAAACAAAGAAATCTCAACATCACATTGGGTGGCATCAAATAGATCATTACCTGCATAGTCCCAACAGCTTCAAATATCACCCCAGTGTAATAATCCAGCCCCCTTGCAAGGCTCAGATCAAAAACCACTCTATTAATGCACTTGGACTTGTGAAGAGCTTCAAACAATATCTCCAAATCATCCAAGGCATGTTTAGAAGAAGCATTGTCGAGAAAGCTGCTGCTGCCTTTCTGCTTAAGCCTTGATAATAATTCCATTGGTGGTCCCCTTTTGCTTCACAAAGCTGCCAAATCCTGTCTGCTGTTTCACCATTCAACCCCTTCCCCTCCACCTGTAACAATTTGGAAGTAACACATCACCAACAAGATAAGTCATCAATAAAAAAAAAACAAAACAAAGAATTGCTACACAGAAAAAATTCGATGCAAAAAAAATTGGTGCCAAGCACCCAAAAAAACAGAAAAACAAAAAAATCCCAAGAGCCAACACCCTTTACCAGAAGTCCAGACATCCAGCATCATTTACGGTAAGTAATGTAAAATCGTAAGTGCCAACATTAATTTGACAACACAATGCCACAGATAACAATAGAAAAATTATCATTTTGCTATTCAATTTTCCAGCATGCCAAACACATGACCTGTTCTCATGGCTTATGCACCTTTTTGACATCTCAAATTAAACCTCTTCTTTTCCACCTAGAATACGTTACAAGAAACACATGGCACTGACGAGAAAATGGAGGTAGCTAATTAACAACACAATAGAGAAAATGATGGATTCTCTATATTTTCATATAGCATGTATCATAAATTAAAATTCTAGTGCAAAAACCCATCGACATAATGACTATGCCAAGCAAATAGTCAGACCCAAAGGACAATCATAGGCCCATATTTGTGCTATTATATCAACAAAATTATGCCAGCTATTGCATGAAATTTTTAAGCAGTATGTAAAGAACCAATTTATCAGGATATATTGTGCAATCCCAGTAAAGGAGAAAGAAGGTGCTACATATAAACAGAAAGCACAGCCAAACCAATTAAAGATGCACCAACTAGCTTTTCGGTTTGATGGTCTCAGTTTTGCCAGCATTGATTCTAAATTGAATCGTGGGTATAACTGGGTTTCTCAACTTAGATGTCGTTTTCTTTCCTATACTACAAGAAATCAATCTATTCTGGATCCAACGGAACTCATAGAGAATGATGTGTCGCATTCTCTTCCCAATCACATGCCATTGTGTATGAGCATGCAGAACAAATCAGTTTTTACCGGTCAAAGCATGGTTTCTGTGTGCTGTCCAGTTTCAATATGCTCTTACCATTTCCTTTTTAACCTGCTCAAATGTTTGCTTGTCTAGTTTGTCAATACTTGAACACATAGCACGAAATTTCTCAGGTGGCACTCCACAAATTTCAAACATTCCATCCAGTAACTTGCGATGATTTAATTTAACCTGTCAAAAAACAAGTCAAAACAATAAGCACTTCAGCCAGCACTGGCAATTGCTTGGTCATCAAATTTAGCCACTAAAAATGACAAAAGCACAAATTTAGCTGCTAAGAATAGAGGAGTTTAAGATCCAATTGACAGCATACCATTCAAATTCAGCTACTTAGGAAACTTGAGTTCAAAAGTCAGTTGAAAGAATCCATATTATTTTAGCAGATGCCGAGTTAAAATAAGTTATGAGTCAAACACTCAGGATAAAGTTTAATGATGTCACAAATTAGCTTGGGTGCAACAACCAAAGGTAACCTCATGGGCCCATTTTTAAAAAAGCAGTTGAATCTTTGAATATAAAAATAAGGCTATATTCATTGGATCTTTTCACTCTATTTCACTTTCAGATTCCACAGCTCAGCATTCATGCCTTTGAATAGTTGCTACATTTATCGATGTAGGAAAGCCAAAGATAAATTTATGGGTGACAGAGCTTTAAAGTTTATTAGAGTCCAAAAAGTTGAAACTTTGAGAGTTTATTTGTTGAAAGGGAAACATGAGGTCCTATATGTTGTTAAGAATTTTTTGGCTATGACCGAGAGACAATTCAATAAACAAGTCAAAATTATACGCAGTGACAATGGTACAAAATTTACTTGTTTAGGTGATTATTTTAAGGAACATGAGATTATCCATCAAACTTCCATGGTTGAGACACCTCAACAAAATGGAAGAGTTGAGAGGAAACATCGACACATTTTGAATATAAGTAGGGCGCTCTGTTTCTAGGCTAACTTACCTATTCAATTTTGGGGAGAATGCATTCTCACTGCAGGATATTTAATTAATCGTACTCCATCATCAATTTTGGGTGGAAAAACTCCATATGAAATTTTGTTTGGAAGCCCTCCATCTATTTCTCATCTTAGAGTATTTGGTTGCTTATGTTATACTAAGAACATTAATCGGGAAAAGGATAAGTTTGCAAGTCAAAGTCATAAGTGCATATTCATGGGTTATCCTTATGGTAAAAAGGGGTGGAGGGTGTATGATCTAGATAGGAAAATTTGCTTTGAAAGTCGAGATGTGGAGTTTTTTGAGCACCTGTTTCCTTTTGCCCATACGGACTCTAGATTCCCTACCTACTGTCATTGAGTCTACTATATTGGAGGATGTGCCTGAGATTGAGGAACCTCCGCTAGCCTCTGAATATGATGGACAGTCCGTTGAAGAGGGTATGACAGCAGATGGGGTCGTACCAGTATCGGAAGTTTCAGAGGTTACGGGTGCAATAGACGATCTTGGACGCGGCAAACGAGCGTAACAGCCTTCAGTTCGTTTGCATGATTATGTGTGCTGCATACAGTTGCCCTCAGTCCCTCGAGTTCTCCTTCCTCTTCCTTGGCATCCTTAGGTACGCCCTATCCCATCACAAAAACTATGTGAATTGTGTTAAATTTTTCCTTGTCACATCGTCGATTTGTGGCTGCAATAACTACAGGGATTGAACCAACCAGTTTAAAAGAGGTCATGCAGCATTCATGTTGGCGTGAGGCAATGAAAAAAGAGAGGTTCAGGCACTAGAGGATAATGAGACATGGATAGTTGCTACTTTGCCTAAGGGAAAGAAGGCTCTTGGTAGTAAATGGGTGTACAAAATCAAGTATCATGCAGACGGAACCATCGAGCGATACAAGGCACGCTTGGCTTGGTTGTTTTTTGAAAATCATTAGATCGAGGGGTCTTGATTATAATGAGACGTTTGCACCTATTGCAAAGATGGTCACGGTTCGTACCTTCTTAGTAATAACAGCGATCTGTGGATGGGAATTGCATCATATGGATGTGCACAATGCAATTTTGCATGGCGATCTTGAGGAGGAAGTTTATATGCGGTTTCCACCAGGGTTTACGGCATCCGGAGCGGATAAAGTGTGTCGTCTACTACAAGTCTCTTTACGGGCTGTGACAGGCACCGCGGTGTTGGTTTGCCAAGCTTGCTACGGCTCTGATTCAATATGGATTTCAGTAATCTGGCTCAGAATATTCTTTGTTTCACATTTCGGCATGGCAAAGTTTAGTTGACCATTTTGGTCTATGTTGATGATCTGATGATAGGTGAGACTGATAGTGATGCCATTCAGGTGTTTAAAACTTACTTGAATACTTGTTTCCACATGAAAGACCTTGGCAAATTGAAGTACTTCTTAGGTCTTGAAGTAGCACGAAATTCAACTAGGATTTTCCTTTGTCAGAGAAAATATGCTCTTGATATTATTTCTGAGACCGATTTGTTAGGTACTAAACCTGCAAGCACATCAATGAAGCAAAATCATCACCTCGCTTTAACTATGGACGCGACTCTTCCTAATCCTATGTCTTATCGGTGTCTTATTGGTCGTCTTATCTACCTAATAATTACTTGACCTGAATTGTCTTATTGTGTGCATATCTTAGCATATCCTATGCGGATTTATTGTGATAGTTAGTCAGTTCTTCACCTTACTCACCACATTGTGTTTCATGAACGCACCAAGCACATCGAGGTTGATTGTCACTTTGTTCATGATGAGATTCGCCATGGTATCATTCTTCCTCAATTTGTATCATCGTCTCACTAACTAGTTGATATCCTTACCAAAGCTCTTGGCAAACGTTCATTTGATGCCATTCTTTGCAAGTTGGGTATTTCAGATCTTCATGCTCCAACTTGAGGGGGGTATTAGGGTGAATATTTGGTAGCTGAAGTTTCGGTAGTCTTATGTCTATTAGTATATATTTATATTTGGTAATTTTGAGTAGTTACACATAATTAGGTAAATTGAGACTGAAGTTATGAAATTTTTAGGGTACACATTGTATATATATAATATAGAATATTGGAATGAAGAGGGGCGTCAGTCAAAATTTCTTTCCCAATTTTCTTGGCTTTTCATTATTATTATTATTATTAACTTAATAGACCAGAATTTTTGTGAATCATGAAATTACCAACCCTTGTTCATTCTCAGTCATGGCAATTTTAATAAAGTCGACAATAAACATTGATTTTCTCCCATGATTTGTTGGCTACTGCTAGGGAGGACATACCAAATTTAGCATAATTGCCGCTAAAGGATTTTTCTTTTCTTTTCTTTTCTTTTCTTTTTTTTTTTTTTTTGTTAAAAAAGAAGAAGAAGAATAAGAAGAAGAAGTTCATCTTTTTTCTGTGAGGTGGGAAGTGTCGCGGTGCTGGACTTTGGGCTACAAATACAAATTGTGATGATGGCCAGAACAAGAATAAAAAAATAACTCATTCGCAAAGTTAATGCAAAAAAGCTGATGTTATGCCTCCTAAATTTATCAAACAAAAGACTTTTTACGTGGAAATCAAGAGCTCAACCCCTGAGAAGACACATGCATTTCGGCATGCCAATGGATTTATGGGTATCCTTTTTTTAGTTTTTGTCTTCGTCCCTGTCCCTGTGTGTAGCATGCATGAGCTCGATGCTGCTGTTTTTTTTTCTTCTTTTTTTTTTTTGGGTGAAACTAATGGTCATTGCACACACCATTTATTATTTTTAATTGATAATTACATATTTATATTGTGTATATGAATATTGGATATTTTAATTTACAAAAAACAATTCACAATTATTTTGCTATGTTTGATTTTAATTCTCGTGACTATTTTGAAGCTAACATTATTTTAGTTGAATGAAAATATACTTTACATTAAATAAGTATATGCCGACCAATTATTTTATCAAATAATCGTGATAGTACATGAATATATGTACATATGGTTATGTAATTGTTTGTCTATTAAAAATATACATTTTTTGATTATTTATTTTATTGAAGTGATAATAATTTGATTTTTTCTCAAAACAATTCATAAAATATTGTGAAAGACTTATTAGAATTAAAAAAGAGTTAGATTTGAGGTTTAAAAAATGTAGTTAATTGTAATTGAAATTAATATGATTATTGATTACACTTTAACATTTTTGGAAGTTCAATAAAAATAAAAAAGAAAAGTTGTAAAATTAAGTTGTTGTATAATTTTTTTTCTTTAAAAAATTATTTAAAATCATTAATTTCTCTTAACTTTAATAATATATTAATATAAAATAGTATTGAATTTGTTTGATATAAGAGCTTATAATATCTATTAATAAATGAATTTTTTGTTATATTTTATTTAAATAATAAAATAAATTTGAATTTAAATTATGAGTTTTTTAAATAAAATAAAATTTAATAGTAATTTTTTATTTTTAAGAAAATAAAAAGAGAAAAAAATTCACATTAAAATTTTATTTTAATAAAATTTTAAGAAAAATTATAGACTAATTATTATGTTAGTGTTAAATACTACAAAGAATGAAAGTCTACTAAAAATACTATAATTTAAATTAAATACTTAAATATTTATAAAATTAAGTAAATGTTATAATATAAGTGTTTTACAAGCTATTTTTCAAAATTAGACAATGCTAATATATTTTGATATTAGATTGATCAATTGTAGAGTTGATTATATTTATTAAAAAATAGATTTTTACTTATATTTCATTTAAATTCAAGATAAGAAAGAAGTTTAAATTATGAGTATTTTTAAGAAGAGAAATATAGTATATATATATATATAATATATATATATAATATATATATATATATATATATATATATATATATATATATATCTTTTTAAAGAAACAATAGAAAAAGGAATTTAAGACTTTTTTTAAAAAAATATTTTATATTCTATTTTTCTTTTCTTAATTTATAAGCATTTTATATTGGATATAAAATTTAGACATATAAAGATGACAATTGCTATATCTTGTTTGATAACGACTCGTAAGGTTTTAACTCTTAGTTCGTCAAACCTTTGCTTGAAGGGCAAGTTCCCAACCCTTGGTACGCCAAAAGTAACGACACTGATTCGAAGATCAAGAATGTAAGTAGCTGCCTCGTAAGCATTTAGGAGTGCTAATGCACCCCCTAAACTATGACCCGTGATTATCAAGCTAACCTCACGATCACCATGCTCCAAATAGAAGTTGACTAGTCTTACAACTTCTTCTTGCATAACTTGTTCAGAGGCACTCAGCTTGTTGTACCTAGTAAGCGCACCCCTTAACTTGTACATGCTAAGAAATCCACACTCAACCCTAACATTAGGGTTGTCATCAATAGGCTCCTTAAAGGCCTTGACATTGGACAGCCACTCTGACGGTGCCATGGTACCTCGCTAAACCACAACTATGTCTCTTCGCCCAATCCTTCTGGATTCATCATTGTTGCTGACTCCAAGTAGGACTAGACCTCTTGAGCCATTTAGGCAGGTGGACATGGGACATTACATAAAAGTACTTGGTCACCTCATAACCATGATGAGTAAGACCTAATTCCTGAAAAAGCTTGCTCTTGTTATACTTGCAGCTTCCGCAGTATTCAGACAGAGGATCAAAATCAAAGGAATTGTAAGTTGCTTGGGCAAATTCCCCATATTTGAGAATTTCCTGTTGAAGCCACGAGGGCAGAGGGTCCAGAACGCCTTCCTAGTTGCACGAACTAGAAAACTCTCGCTATTGTGTTGATATATCCTCCTTTTGAGAAAACGTAGGAGTCATATATTGTCCATCGTCAATGAAATCCTTCTCTGTATACGGCTGTCTCATCAACTGTTCCAAAGACTTGTGGGAATTGCAGCCATTGTCCTTTGCACGGGCACGGGTAGGCTTAGCAGCAGCAACGGCTTCTTCATTTGTTTTGACCGTGTTTGTGGGTAGCACGCGGTTCAATAACAATTTCTTCATCTTGTTAGCAATAAGTAAAACACAACAAAAAATCGCAACGGCAAACTTCTCCAGGTAGAGAGAAAGAGGGGAGACCAAGATTCCTTATCGGAGCACGCGCGGCACGGGGTTTAGATTGAATTTTGAATTGGAAATCCTAATCAGCACTAAACTGGGCTTTGTGACTTGCCTAGTAGCCGTTGTCATAAAAAAACCACCTAGTCCCCACAGAATATTTCCATAATTACATTCTTGTTAAACAAGGCAACCTTTGCATC
>JBAPLH010000086.1:0-17115 GCA_037897445.1 Ceriops zippeliana
GTATTTTTAACTCCTCTATCAGGCATATCACAACTTTTGTTCACACAATGCCAGAATCTCTTCACAGCTTACTCCATTGGAAACTTTTGCTTTTCTTCCCCACATATCCATTCAGGAGATGGATGGTATATCTCTAAATTATGACATGCTCTTCAGGTTAGCTTTAACGCTTCAAAAAGGGTGATGCAGATAGATCGAGCTTCAATACGGCTCCTACATGTCTGTAAGTCGACAAGAAACCTTCCAGTGATTGTGCCAAAAGTCTTGAGAATCTCCTCACTGAAAATGCCTGGTAATTTTGGCACTATATCTTGCTTGGATAACGGACTCGTAAGGTTTTAACTCTTAGTTCGTCGAGCCTTTCGCTTGAAGGGCAAGTTCCCTCAACCTTGGTGCGCCAAAAGTAATGACACTGATTTGAAGATCAGGAATGTAAGTAGCTTGCCTCGTAAGCATTTAGGAGTGCTAATGCACCCCCTAAACTGTGACCTGTGACTGTCAAGCTAACCTCACGATCACCTTGCTCCAAATAGAAGTTGACTAGTCTTACAACTTCTTGCATAACTTGTTCAGAGGCACTCAGCTTGTTATACCTAATAAGCTGCAACCCCTTGACTTGTACATGCTAAGAAATCCACACTCAACCCTAACATCAGGGTTGTCATCAATAGGCTCCTTTAAGGCCTTGACATTGCCACTCTCACTCTACGGTGCCACGGTACCTCGCCAAGCTACAACTATGTCTCTTTGCCCAATCCTTCCGGATTCATCATCGTTGCTGACTGCAATGTAACCCATCCAATTGGAGTCGTTGCTCAAAGTACGACTAGACCTCTTGAGCCATTTAGGTAGGTGGACATGAGACATTGCATAAAAGTACTTAGTCACCTCATAACCATGATGAGTAAGGCCTAATTCTTGAAAAAGCTTGCTCTTGTTATACCGGCAGCTTCCGCGTAGTATTTAGACAAAGGATCAAAATCAAAGGAATCATAAGTTGCTTGGGCAAATTCCCCATATTTGAGAATTTCCCGTCGAAGCCACGAAGGCAAAGGGTCTAGAACGCCTTCCCAGTTACACGAACTAGAAAAACTCTCGCCACTGTGCTGATATATCCTCCTTTTGAGAAAACGTAGATTGTCCATCGTCAATTGAAATCCTTCTCTGTATTCGGCTGTCTCATCAACTGTTCCAAAGACTTGTGGGAACGGCAGCCATTGTCCTTTGCACTGGCAGGCTTAGCAACAGCAACGACTTCTTCATTTGTTTTGACCGTGTTCGTGGGGCAGCATGCGGTTCAATAACAATTTCTTCATCTTGTTAGCAATAAGTAAACACAACAAAATCGCAACGACAACTTCTCCAGGCAGAGAAAAAAGAGTAGAGACCAAGATTACTTATAAAGTGGGGCGCAGGGTTTGGATAGAATTTTTAAATGACATCCCTAATCAGCAACGGATTTTAGAATTCCTACTCAAAACAGAATTTACTTATATATCAGTAAAAATCTTTATTTATTGTTTTAACCCTTTTTTTTTATATGGACTCACATCAAATTTCAATGCTGGATTTACTTCCCAAATAGCCATTGTTATATGGGGCATGTTTGGTTTAAAACGGAAGTCCTTAGTTCTCAATAGGACATGATTGGTTACATGTGGACAACTTTAATGAGCATTTGGTAGACTCAGATGGCTTATGGTGCTTGGTGGACAAATCGAATTAGTTCTGATCAACTAATCTGTAGAAAAATTTCGGGCTACTCGTTTAGTTTTCTTTGCCCAATAACGGTGGATGTGACGCATTATAATTGTTTATCTCAACATAGAATCGTGTTTAACTGACTAGATTCAATTCTTTCAAATTGATATTACCTGAAAAAAACGATGGCGTGTAATTCATTAAGGCATACGAAAATTAAAATCATTTTAATAAAAAAAATATCGATGATCTAGATTAATTTAAAATTCAATTAATTCAAAACTTGGACGATAACTCAATTTAAAAGATTTGAAACTCTACTGACTCAAATTTGTACAATTTTTAAAACGCCCAAACAGGATCAAAAATTTTTTAATTAATTTGCTCTTGCAAATGTCTTTAATTTTTGATAATTTTTATTCTTAATCAAGTTGATGATTTTATTATTTATTCTTGCAACAATTATTTGATATTCTAGAAAGTTAGAAGGTCTTAACGGTTGTAATTATAAATGAGTAGATTTTTCTTCTACTGTCTTAATATTAACAAAGGTTCAAATCCCTTAAATAATCTTGGGAGAGAGATTGTTTAATTAAATTTATTAGTGTTTTTGGAACATGGGTTTAATAGTCTGGCTTGTAGTGCTTATAACGAGTGTAACTCTTCAATGTTAGATATGACTCTAAAAATAATTTAAGAAAATATTCGGTAGTTACAATATATTTAGTAATAAAATTATCTCAATTTTTAATTTCAAATTTTAAGTTTAATTTTTAGTTTCTACAAATAAAAGAAATTTAATTAATAAAATAAAATTACTTATTCACCAACAATAATTGTGTCAGTGTTGGGGTCTGTCCTTTGCGCTGCTTCGGGGGCTTCTTCTTTGTATTTGGTTTAGCTAATCAGGCCCCCTGGTTCCCCCATGGGTCCTCTAATACACGGTTTTATCAATAAAATTCTTTTCAGAGGTAGCGTGTATATATATATAAACACACACTTTCTCGTTTTTATTTTTAATATAACAAATTAATAATTTTTAACTGCACATTTTTTTATTTTAGTTGAATTTCACTTAAATTTTTTATTTTTTCTCACATATATAAATAAATAAATTTAATTCAATTTTTAGATAAATTAAATTACAAATCTTCATAATACATACGACCACTTAGAGTAGCTATTCATAATTTTTTTTGAGCGAAAATTTTTTTCTGGGTGTTTACCAACCAATTTGCCTAATAATTTGTGTATGGTTCCGTTGTTGAATGTGAAATTGATTGTATTTGCTAAGCTCCTACTCGTACTAAAACTCCACTTCATGCGGCAGAATCAAAATCACCTTTCATGCGTGTAAACACGCCCTTACAAGTTTAGAGTATCCAGATATGATTTTCACTAGTTTAATCGTCGCCGGAGCTACTCAACAAGCATGGTTCTGGGGACCTCTTCCTCAATTGTTGTCTCTATGTTTTTTTTATTTTTACAATCCCTTTTTCCATCTCCTTGTCACCCACAAGCACCATCCATGGGATTCTCGACTCTCTGGCACGATCAATGTGCTTGCTGAATCTTGTGCTGACAACATATTCTGCTTTCAATCTCGCATTCCAAAGTTCGCTAACAACCTCCGCAGCTAGACAGAGTTTACTTTTATCCCCCAAAATGCTCAACAGAACCTGTGTTTCAGTCGGACGGGCTGTTTGCTTTCGATCCTTCTGAAGTTGCTCCATTATGGTAAACACACGTTCGATGCCAAGACTAACTCCAACAGCTGGAACCTGCTTCGTGCCAAACATTCCTATAAGGTTGTCATAACGCCCACCAGCAGCAGCAAGTGAACCAACCTGTAAAACAAATAACTCATGAACATAACATTAAGTTAATAATGCAACTGCTGATGGATCGCCCACTATTATAAAAATATAGATAGTAAGGGGCAGAACTGTTGTTCACTGGAGTGCCAGAGTGTAGAGGTTATTCCCATCATTGAAGTCAAAGTGTGGTACTGAGCCCTTCTAATGAGAAAAAAAAGTGCTTAGTTTCGTTGGAAAAAACAGTGCAGGTCATATTAACTTTTTCCATCTCATATACCAAGAAGTAACAATGACCTGCATGGTCAGACATTCTGACTTGTACTCATTGGTCGCATTTTTTCTTTTCATCTTTTTTTTGGGGGGGGGGGGGAGGGGGGGGTTGGGAGTATTAACTAGCAATATGATTATTCAAGAGAGAACATGAAACAAGCACTAAGCAGAGCACACTTGCAATGTGATAACCAGTCCATTCCATTGCCTTGCCATCCCAAGCCAATGTAACCCCTGATGATGTAGTGTACTACAATAAAACTACACAAACTGAAGCTTTATCCTTGATTTGATTTGATTTCCAACACATGCCAATCCAAAAATTATAGGCTAAAAGTGGCTCATCAAAGAACTGTTAAAAGTCAACAAGTTAATACAACTATAAGGTATAACCTGCCTTCTAAGAGCCCATTACAGAGTGCATAAACTTAACTGCAATGAGATGACAGACTTCGGATATAAATGATGTTCTAGGTAGGTTACACTAAAAGTTTTAGTCTTGGAGATCCTGTTTTATAAAATTAAAAGGGAACTCCTCCCAACAATTAATAAAAAATAAAAGTCATCATTGACCAAGTGTTTGAAAAAAAATTATAAAAAAAAAAAAAAAAGAACCTCCTCACCAGAAATGATTCTTGAAATGCTGAACCACCGTTGCCTAGGGGAAATCTCCAGGCAATTTCCAAAATCAAAGAAAGAAAACCAAAGCAAATTGATACCATAACTTGCGGCTTGAAAATTGACACAATCCAAACAGACGTTGGTCATATAACAATTCTTATGCTCAGTGAGGTTTTTATTATTATACCATTTTTCTCTGATACCATCCTTAATGTTTGTCAGTATGAAAAATCAAAATAGCATGATAATCTCCCCCTCCATCTCTTCCTCAACCACTTGTGGGATTGTGAGCATCTTTGCCCCACATCATCCATGGTGATATATAAGGACCAAGTCTTTGTCTTTACGATAAATTCAGGGCAGTTAAATTGATCAGAGAACAACCATTCCACCAATTCCACCATCGAAAGACCATGTCACTGCTACCTGCCTACTCCCTGCCAGTACAATGCTGACAACAGCAATATACTTCACCAGGACACCAAGCAATAATTTGTTTTCTTGGTGAAAACAAATTAAATTACAAGGGAAATCACTAGACTCCCAAGCAATAACGCCAGGATGAAGATTCACGACAGAAACTATGTCTATACCAAACTAAACAAAAAATAAACAAATTCCATCTAACCCAACAATGGGGACCCGATTTGGTCATCCCTGTCAATACAGAGATGAAAAGCAATGCTGAAAATGCATACCAGTTACAATTAACCAACAGATATAAAAAATTAGTCCTATCATTTGAAAACATAGTTTTGCCTGAAAACACTAAATCCAGACAAAGTTGTTTCCTCAAGGAATCAAAGATGGAGCACTACTGTTTATCCAAACAACATGAATGAAAAACCAATTAAAGCAGAGATAACAAGACAGGGAGGGGCCAAATTGTAGAATGATATTATTATAAACATATGCAATGTCAAGACATAAATCAATATATTCCATTGGCCAAGAAGCATAACAGATTTAAAAACAGTTTAAAAAGAACATAGTGTGGAAAGGGGATATGAAGAAGACAATGAAGTCACAATGGGTAGACATAATTAGTGCTTGAGGAATCTCATCTCTGCAATTGATCTTCGTAAGAGACATAAATGTTTCTAGACAGGATTCCAATGTCCATTATGCAATTAACCAAAGAACTAACAGGAATTGACTCATCATTCATATTATTCCATCATGTGCGCTAAAAGAACTCTGCTTACAGAGCCAGTGCACCTTTACCAAAAACATAATTGACTGAGATTGTCTCAACAAAGCCATAATCCCAAAATTAATTGGGGTCCAGTCATTCAAATCCTTCCTAATCAAAGACTCCCACTTTTGGTCTCCCAATTCCAATCTGCTCCTCATTTAATAGGCTTTGGTCACCCCTTTTAGCAGCACATTTTTAGATAACTATAAAGCAAAAATTATCCAAGTACATCTTGGCCAAGGCACTTTGTAAAAAAATTTAAAGGCACCACACCAACCTGAGTATTACATTCTTGTCCTAAAACAAACATGCATAAAATTACAGGCTCCAATTTTATCAATTTATAAATCAAATTATATGCCAAAATTTATCTACAGCTTCTGTAAGCAGCAAGTGTAGGACAGTTATGCATCCCAAGTACAGGGTTTGTCTTCCCTTTTTCACTACAAATTTTTAAAGCCTATAATTTTATATCCAAAACAGTTCAGGAAAAAAAAGAAGAAGAAGAAGAAGGAGAAGCATGTTACTGTGTGCCTAATTACTCTCCCATCAACATTCACACTTCAAGTCGCTCAGATAAAAACCAATTTATCCCAAGAAACCCGACATCATAATACTTAATAATGAAGCAGCCCCAATAATTTAATCAACAAATGATCAACATGTATATGCTATGCAATTACTTCAAAACAAAGAAATCTCAACATCACATTGGGTGGCATCAAATAGATCATTACCTGCATAGTCCCAACAGCTTCAAATATCACCCCAGTGTAATAATCCAGCCCCCTTGCAAGGCTCAGATCAAAAACCACTCTATTAATGCACTTGGACTTGTGAAGAGCTTCAAACAATATCTCCAAATCATCCAAGGCATGTTTAGAAGAAGCATTGTCGAGAAAGCTGCTGCCTTTCTGCTTAAGCCTTGATAATAATTCCTTTGGTGGTCCCTTTTGCTTCACAAAGCTGCCAATCCTGTCTGCTGTTTCACCATTCAACCCCTTCTCCTCCACCTGTAACAATTTGGAAGTAACACATCACCAACAAGATAAGTCATCAATAAAAACAAAACAAAGAATTGCTACACAGAAAAAATTCGATGCAAAAAAATTGGTGCCAAGCACCCAAAAAAACAGAAAAACAAAAAAATCCCAAGAGCCAACACCCTTTACCAGAAGTCCAGACATCCAGCATCATTTACGGTAAGTAATGTAAAATCGTAAGTGCCAACATTAATTTGACAACACAATGCCACAGATAACAATAGAAAAATTATCATTTTGCTATTCAATTTTCCAGCATGCCAAACACATGACCTGTTCTCATGGCTTATGCACCTTTTTGACATCTCAAATTAAACCTCTTCTTTTCCACCTAGAATACGTTACAAGAAACACATGGCACTGACGAGAAAATGGAGGTAGCTAATTAACAACACAATAGAGAAAATGATGGATTCTCTATATTTTCATATAGCATGTATCATAAATTAAAATTCTAGTGCAAAAACCCATCGACATAATGACATAATGACTATGCCAAGCAAATAGTCAGACCCAAAGGACAATCATAGGCCCATATTTGTGCTATTATATCAACAAAATTATGCCAGCTATTGCATGAAATTTTAAGCAGTATGTAAAGAACCAATTTATCAGGATATATTGTGCAATCCCAGTAAAGGAGAAAGAAGGTGCTACATATAAACAGAAAGCACAGCCAAACCAATTAAAGATGCACCAACTAGCTTTTCGGTTTGATAGTCTCAGTTTTGCCAGCATTGATTCTAAATTGAATCGTGGGTATAACTGGGTTTCTTAACTTAGATGTCGTTTTCTTTCCTATACTACAAGAAATCAATCTATTCTGGATCCAATGGAAATCATACAGACTGATGTGTCACATTCTCTTCCCAATCACATGCCATTGTGTATGAGCATGCAGAACAAATCAGTTTTACCGGTCAAAGCATGGTTTCTGTGTGCTGTCCAGTTTCAATATGCTCTTACCATTTCCTTTTTAACCTGCTCAAATGTTTGCTTGTCTAGTTTGTCAATACTTGAACATATAGCACGAAATTTCTCAGGTGGCACTCCACAAATTTCAAACATTCCATCCAGTAACTTGCGATGATTTAATTTAACCTGTCAAAAAACAAGTCAAAACAATAAGCACTTCAGCCAGCACTGGCAATTGCTTGATCATCAAATTTAGCCACTAAAAAGACAAAAGCAGCACAAATTTAGCTGCTAAGAATAGAGGAGTTTAAGATCCAATTGACAGCATACCATTCAAATTCAGCTACTTAGGAAACTTGAGTTCAAAAGTCAGTTGAAAGAATCCATATTATTTTAGCAGATGCCGAGTTAAAATAAGTTATGAGTCAAACACTCAGGATAAAGTTTAATGATGTCACAAATTAGCTTGGGTGCAACAACCAAAGGTAACCTCATGGGCCCATTTTTAAAAAAGCAGTTAAATCTTTGAATATAAAAATAAGGCTATATTCATTGGATCTTTTCACTCTATTTCACTTTCAGATTCCACAGCTCAGCATTCATGCCTTTGAATAGTTGCTACATTTATCGATGTAGGAAAGCCAAAGATAAATTTATGGGTGACAGAGCTTTAAAGTTTATTAGAGTCCAAAAAGTTGAAACTTTGAGTTTAAATCATGGAATTTGGATCATTATAGTGAAGAGACTAAGAAACAACCAAAATTGAAAGAAAACTATAAATGTCACACTGATATGGATGAAGAGTTAGCAGCAAAACACCAATAGGATCTCTGAACGGATTTTAGGAGCCATTCCTAGGGAAAGAGGGCACCACGCCACCTTCTAGGTGAAAATTACCAATATCCAGAAAACTCATCCAGTAACTTCATGCATGGCATGCTCCTGCAGACTTTGAAAGAGTTGCTTTTAGCTGAAACTTCTCAAACAAGTAGTCATTGAGTCAGTTACTAAAGTCAGTGGCATTATAGGGGCATTAGGCAAAGGTGTCAAGAATGCAGTTTTAGCCAACTTTACTGTCAGGAAGCATTTCAATACTTGAGCCATTCTTAACAACAAAGCAAGATGAAATTAACTAGATAGGCCAGATTTCAACTCTATTTTGGATATTAGCAGGCACCCTCTTAGGAGGCTTTTGCTTCTTGGGCTGCCAGAATTCCATGAAAATCCAAAGGCAACAGCTGCTAAAGGTGTGAACTGAAAGTAGCTCTTCCAAAGTCTGCTCAGAAGGGGATCATTGCCCCTTCAACTTATCTAATCCATGATTGCATGATCCATTTACTTGCATTTCCCATGCTTCAACATAAACAATTGTATCACTTTACCTTATGCTTTGGACTTTTATTAATTTCAGTTAAATCAATGCATAGCCTTCTTTAATGTTTCTTAGATGTAGCCATGTCTTAGTGAACTTCCTTTGTGGGATCATTCTGCAGGTATACTATATTAGAATGAACAACCTATAGCTACCCAAGCACACCCTCGATTGAGCAGCTTAAGGCTTTTTGCTAAGGATTTACATATTTTTGAGTGCCTGCACACACACACACACATATTATCTCTGATTTTTATGCTTGCTATTCTTCTTTGTGAACTGACAAAAGCCCAAAATCTAAGTTTGTAACTCAAATTTTTGTAGGTTTTCTGCTGGGGACTAGGCAAACAAATTTTGGAGACAAAAGATGGTGGAAACACATGGATTCCTCGTTCAATACCCTCAGCTGAAGAAGAAGATTTCAATTATAGATTTAATTCCATTAGCTTCAAAGGGAAGGAAGGTTGGATTGTTGGAAAGCCTGCAATTTTGTTGTACACCTCAGATGCTGGGGAAAGCTGGGAGAGGATACCACTAAGTGCTCAGCTTCCTGGAGATATGGTAGCTTTTTTTTTTTTTTTTTTTTTTAAATGCCTGATGTATGCAAATTGAAGGTTTGAAATATGATATTTATTAGTGTGCTTTGCTCTAAATGGACGTCAAAGAGAAGAGAAGCTTTTAGAATAAGGGCCTTTTAGAGTATATTCTTCTCCTTATTTTTACCTTTTCAGAAGAGGGAAAGTAACTGCTCATTATGTGCTTGGATTTTTTGACATTTGAGGTTTGACTTTCTCAGTGTAAAACCTACTAGTTGTGTTAGAAACACATTAGCAATGTTATTGGTCCAAATTTTTTATGTCTAGTCTCAGGTAATAATCTGGGTCCCTTTTTGTGCCTCACAGACAATTAAGACCTCTTTTATGGTTGTTGCAGATGTAGGAAGAGCCAAGTAGCTAATAAATGCTGTAACTTCTGCAGGTATATATTAAGGCAACTGGAGAAAAAAGTGCAGAAATGGTGACTGACCAAGGAGCAATTTATGTTACCTCAAATAGAGGATTAAACTGGAGGGCTGCAGCCCAGGAGACCGTGTCAGCAACACTTAATAGGTAGTTTCTTCTCTGCTAAATGCTAATCTATTTGCTATTGGAGAAATGCTTTATATGGCTATGCTTTGCTGTAGGAAAACATTTGAGTTTGCTAAGAAACCTGACTATTGACATTTCTCTTATGAGCTTGCTATTCTTTTCTGGTTGCTTACATGCATTTTATGTTACATCTAAATAATTTATCTTTATTTTAATTAATTAATTAATTAATATTATTTTTTTTGCTTCTTCTTATGAAATTTTAAAGAGTATTTCCTTTTTTCTTCCAGGAGTTATATATTATGTTTGCTTTCAAATTAAGCTGAGCTGTTCCATCTAAATTAAGTTTGACTGTGTTACAATTGGTTTGAAAACTAATTTAGGGTCCATATGGGGAGCTAGTTTCTTCTATTTCTTTTCTTGTTGCATTGGTCTAAAATGGTTCTCTACCAGAAAGAATTCAGTTCAGACATAACCATCCAGAAGTTGATTACTTTTCTGCAGTAATGGAAAATTTTATACTTCAAAAGGCTGTGGTCTTCAATCAGGCAAGATATTGATGTGCATTCATTGCTTTTGAAGAACAGTTTCTAGTGGCATTAGTGGTGCAAGCTAGTACACAGGAACATTTAATACTGTGAATCGCTCACCAGATGGAAGATATGTTGCCGTCTCAAGCCGTGGAAACTTTTATCTGACATGGGAACCTGGCCAGGTGAGGTAGCTTCTCTGTTGGCGTCCATTATTCTTATTGGTACTTCTTTTGGCTATATATGCAGGAAGTATCCTCTGCTTCATGTTTGCACTAAGTTTTAATCATCTGGTTTTGGACCAAGTGATCCTTTTTAATGCATTAAAAATGTGGTGGCCCTTTGAAAAAAAGATGTTGGTGCAGCAAATTGGCCATAGTTCATGAAACCATCAGCAAGGTTTTCACTGTCTCTGTTTTTACTTATGGTGAAATAAATCTTGTATATTAGATATTAGATATTACTAATGCAGACATCTAAGTGTTCTACTTTTAAATTACATTAATGTACACTGTAGAAACTCTTAATACCTGCATTTTGTTGCTTTCATCTGTTCAATTTATTTGTTTGCCTTTTCTCTTCTCCTTGTATTGCCTTCCCTGTTTTTGGATAAGGTGATCTTATATTTGACTTTTTTTATTGTATAATATTTACCTCTGTAAAGAGCTTCATATATCAGCAGTATATTTGGCTCATTTGTTGTCTTCTGTCAAAGACTTGCATATATCTTAACAGTGATTCATTAATTTATACTATCTGCAGGCATTCTGGCAGCCACATAATAGAGCAGTTGCAAGAAGAATTCAGAACATGGGATGGAGGGCAGATGGTGGTCTTTGGCTTCTTGTTCGTGGAGGGGGACTTTATCTCAGCAAAGGCACAGGAGTAAGTAAACATGACAATAAGTCCTTTTATCCAAATATTTGACATAATGACAAAAAATTACCTGCAATTCACGCCTGTAATAAAATTGAATTGCTTTCAGGATAAAGAGCTCTTGTGTCTCTAGACCAATATTTTATGACAAATCCAAAATTAAAATCTCAGCCAAAATAGCCACTATATGCATTGTATATACCCGTATAGTAAGTAAGGCTAAAATAATATAGTGTGTTAATCAGTAGTAGCAAATCTAGCAAGATAGTTGTTCTTAAAAACCTATTTGCTCTCGCATGTTCCATAGAGCAAAAATGTTAATTTCTGCTGGGTGCCATTGTTTTCTTACAGTTTGAAACAGTTTTGGTAGACTACTTTAGATAGTTGTCATTGTTATCTAATGTGCATATAAACTTCTGCACAGAATGGGGTGTCTTCCAGTGTAAATGCATTTTCAAGATATAATAGGACATTGAGATGTTGTGTGAACGTTGCTCCTAGAATTTTGTTTTCACCTTTACCCTGGAATTTTAGTTTTCTTGTTATTCATTTATTTATTTGAATTTGATTTCTTCTTGTATTTTTGTTTTTCCTACAGTATAAACTGATTTTATGCACAAAAAAAAAAAATACATACACATATACATGGATATGGATATGCACTAGTGCATACTTATATTCTGTCAACCGCAGCCCCTTGTCTATTTCCATTATTATACTTGGTATCTGCTTGATATTTTATTCTTCTGAAGCATTGAAGTGCAAACTTCTTTAACCTTGCAGATAACAGAGGAATTTGAGGAAGTTCCAGTGCAAAGTAGGGGCTTTGGGATCCTTGATGTGGGGTATCGTTCAGAGGTAAAAGGTTTTGACATGAATATGGCCCTTGAATGTCTTATTTGGCGATGATAATTCATTTCTCCCTCACAATAGTTTCGGTGGATTAATGGCCTTGACGTGTGGTGGTGACATAAGAACTGTGTGGTATAGATTAGAAAGCATCTGTCACATCATTTTGATGACAAAACATTTGTATACTAGTTCCCTATAAGAAGAAACCACCATACATTGACTTTGCTTTTGTTTTCATTTGCAAAGCAATTATGCTTCGTGGGCCATTGACACAAAAGCAGCCTTTTCATGTTTTGTACATGATATCCAAGGCAAGTAAGTCTATCTGGATAATTAACAACGATCAACAAATGCAATTGAGCAGGCTTAGTTATTGAGAGGTATGTCTCAGGCATAAGGCACACCTAGGCCATATTGTTGGTGCCTTCACCACCTCCCTTGAGGCTTGGTCACCGAGGCACAAATTCTTTCTACACCACTCACCAATAATTCTTCGCATCAGGCTCAAATTCTCAATAACCTTTACGTACTAATAAAATTCGGTCTAACAACCAAGAACATATGTGCACATAATAAAGATGATATTTTTAGCTCTATTCTTTTGACAGTGATTCTATGCCGATTTCCCTAGGAGAAATCAATGTCATTTATACAAATGTCTCCTAATTGTTTCCATTTCTTTCGCCAACATGAAATTGCTCTCTACATTTGCTTTAGCTGCATCACTGCAAACCCTTTTTAGTCCGTTTTAATTTCTTTTTTTCATTTCTCCCATACTAGATTACCACTGTAAAATGCCAAATGGGAGTTTGATAGTCAAGAAATAGCAATGTCAAATGGTTCAGGTCTTGTCATGAAAGTTTTGATACTGTGTCAAGAAAGTATTTAATTCAAAAGTTTAATTTGTCAGGTAAGATCCAAGAATAGATCATATATTTAACTCGATCAACTACTTTAGCATAAAAAAGTGAATACTTTTATGTAGAATCGATAAGATTGGAAAGAAGCAGCATTTAACTTGGGCAAGAGGTCCAATCTAGCAGATCTTCGCTTGATTTATATTAAGGGAGGCTTGCCACATTCGTAGCTGCATTGCTGAAGTGATGGAAGCTGACTTTTTGGCACCTGTTAAGAGTGGGGAGTTGAACGTGTGTGATTGATTCACTAAACTGGAAATGAAGCCAATCAGCCTTTGGTCTCTTGATTGGCTTTTCTGATAGCCAGTAGGTCATGGTTGGTCTTCTGATTTAATGGTTGATCAGTTTTGTATACACTCTCCTTTTGGATTAGGAGTGCACATTCTAGTGAGCTTCAAAATTTAATATGGCCCCTTTGTCTTAGTTTCTATGTTTTATGCTCTTTGATGGTTTCTTGTGCAGGAAGAAGCCTGGGCAGCAGGGGGCAGTGGGGTTCTGTTGAGAACAACAAATGGTGGCAAGACTTGGAGCCGTGATAAAGCAGTTGACAATATTGCTGCAAATCTCTACTCAGTGAAGTGAGTGATTATAGTGAGAGCTATATGGCTAATTTTTATGTCCTTGTTTGACTGACAAGTTCTTAACAGGAGAAGATAGGAAAGTCGATGATTAAGCATATGGAGAAAATGCTAAGAAAATGTTTGGAAGTTGCAGGATTTCTTTATGGATCAGTCTGTCCACCAAACACAAAAGCAATAATAACCGCCCAATACTTGGCGAGACAATGCTTTTACAAGGCACTGGTACTGATGATTTCTGTTTTTCAGGTTTATCAATGGTGGAAAGGGATTTGTGCTAGGAAATGATGGGGTTTTGCTTCGGTATCTTGGATAGCTTTGCTGCCGTATATGGTAGGGTAGTTCTTCGTTCCCTCCTCTGGATGTAATTTGTAACGTCATGTTATTGGGGTCCTTCCATTTGTTTATAAAATCGGGTGGAGGGGGAGCCTGTATAAGCGTGCGAGAGTGAATGAGTTAGGAAACAATTGTGGATTTTGGCCCAGCCATAACATGGGGAAGATGCATCTCAACCGGTGATATCAACTTTGCAGAATTTGCAAGGCTGCAGGATGTCGTGCATTTGGCTCTCTAAACATGGAAACAAAAGCTTAATGTGCTTAGTGGTGTGTAATTCCCATGGAGGATAAACGCTATGTTAACCAAGAGGGCCAAAGATCAACTAGTAAACATATAAATGCGTTTAACCTACAAGTTGATCAGTAAGATATTGGAATATGATCCTACTTTCTTCCGGACTATTGTTAGTCTTGCTAACTGTATTTTGTGCTACTCTGATGGCTTTGAAATTATCTCTTTGCTTTTCTTTCTTCTATTTTTTTTGTTTTTTTTCTTTGCAGTACGATAGCTATTTCCTTCTTGACCAGAAGGTTTAAAATGCGCATCATGAGCTTTACTGTTGTTCCAGTCATTTTTGGTCATTGCAGCTAATGCAATCGTAATTGCGTGCAATGTGACTGCAATTTTGGGTTATGCACCACAATTGCTGATGTGATGCATGTAAATAGATGCCTAAGACTACTGTCCACCTGGATTTTAGCGACCACCAGTTTAGGAGCTTGTTTGTTCCTGTTACAATTAATATGACTAGTTTTAACCTTATGATCTTTCTAATGATTTATACAATTTGTATGGGGCAGCCTTATAGTTCTAAGCGACGAAGCTAATATCTTTAGCACATGCGGCAGCTAATGAGTCACAATTATGACAGAAAAAAAATGTCTTCTTTTCTGGTAAAATACTGGAAAATGCATATTATTCTTTTCTTTTTTTTTTTCTGTGAGAAATCATGTAAGGTCTGTCACTTTGTCAAAATCTCACGATAGGCTAATGAGAGCATTTGTCAATTTATTTTACTCAAATTTAAGTATTAATTATTCCTTTTTAATATGGTACAAAGAGTAAGAAAAGACTACAGAATTTCAAGGATACACTGGCAAACCAATATACTCAGTGTGGTTTTGGCTCAGAAAGTGAAAGGCGGGCAGTTTTTGTGGACGTGTGAAGTGCATTGGATGTTTAAAGTGTGCTTTATTTGTAGAGAAGCCATTTGCTATTGAAACCGTTTATGGAAGAGCGAGGGTTATCGGACAATGGGCTGATCCAGAATGCAAAATTCAAGCAACCATAGAAACTTGTCCTATTGATTGTATCTCGTAAGACAGTAGTTTTCCTTAATCGCAGAATTAATTTTGTCTTCTAACTTACCAAGATAGAGGTTGGCTTCCAATTTTGTTACTTGTTGGAAGGTTGGGTTCGTCTGTTTATGCAGCTGAGCTTGTTCAAATTCTAAGTTGTCAAACAAAGCAAACTAAAGTCTGTATGAAGGGACAAAATAAAATTCTTGTGAAACAACAATGTAGTGTCAGCTACAAGGATATCTATCCTATACTTCAGATGACACCTAATAAGACACATAAAAAAGACAGTTTTTGCTGCTATACCATCTTATATTGCAAAGACCATAATTTGTGAGTCATTCACTTAATCCAGCGTTAGTGTAGAAGACTGAAGAAAAGGAATCATGTTCTCATGCAGTGCTCCTCTAATAATGACGAAGGGTTAAACCTAGAATGCCATGCATCAAGTGCAAAATTTCATGGATACATGTCTGGATATGTGCATTAAGTGCCAATGTTACTTCCACCACTTTGGTGGAAAATTTGAACTTAGCATCAATAAAACACCCCTCATATAAGTTACAATGGTTGAATGATAATAAAGAAAGAAAGGTTGCATAATGGGTTTTAAATATATTTTTTATCATAAAGGTTAGAGGGTGTGGTACTCAACTATTTTTAAAATATATTTAAAAAATTATTATCATTAAATTTGTAAAGGATGAGTGAAAAACTGCATTTAAGATAAAATATAAATTATATGAACGGTTAGTAAGATCATTTGGCTTATCTAATACATTAAATACTTTCCTGTTATTAATGAATTACATGCTTCATAAGTTTTATTTGGTAGATTTGTTATGGTTTTATTTTAATGACAACTTGATTTATGGTAGAATTCATAAAAGAGAACGTCGTTGGGCCACGAAGATGTCAGAATCCAGCGTTTCGACCATGCGGAAAAGCTCGGCTTGAAGATTACCGCTAACTAACATCTTAGGGATTGCTTGTCGGCCTCCAGGATGCTTCTTCCCTCCAAATTTCTCTCTGACCGTGATCGCCGCGCTCTCGACCACCTCCCTTCCTGCAAGGTTCCATTCCTCCTAATACGCGCGCACGCACAAAACTGCACTTGTTCGGGTTTTGAGTTAGTGAACTACGGTCTACAGGACCAGTGGAATTTACGCAGAGTTTAACTGGGGAAAGATGTTGGTATTGAAGGAAACAACTTGTATTATGTATTGAGGACCCTTGAATGCCGCGGGTTGATTGTGAGACAACCTGTGGTTTGAGATTTGAAAAGTTGCAGATGTGAGACTATATGGGGACACGTACCGAAGAATGGAGATGGTTTGCATGTGAGAGATTTTGGCACAGCTTATGACAACTATTTGTGATAAGCTTGAACAAGCCAATGACAAGGTGAATGTTTTGACTGAATAACGCCACGGGATAGTAACAGTTTAGGAAAAGACGAATTTTTTTACTAACTAATCATTTATGCATTTTATTGTGTGACATGTTGTCTTGGGATGAGCCTATTTGTAAGTTCAGCAGGACCTGAGTTTGGATGCTATGTCATGTAGTGAAAATCTAAATGAGGCATTTATATTAACATCCTCAATATCACTTTTTTTTTATTTGCTAATGGCATTTCAAATTTGTGCAGGTTTATTTAGTTTTCATTTTTAAATATGCTGATTTTTTAACTGTTATTGAAG
>JBAPLH010000088.1:0-17105 GCA_037897445.1 Ceriops zippeliana
TGTAAAAGGAAATCTATAAAGAGAGCTGTGGCAACTCGAGTGTGGGACTTATGGCAGGCTGTGCTGCTGCTGTCATAATCACAGAACTTTGCTAGAAAAACTATTTGTCACTATTGGCAACTTGGGCATATGTTAATACTACGATGAGGCCAAATCCGTTAATACACTTATTATGTAGTTGTCAGTTTGTATCTTATAGGTTTAAAGGGGTAATAGGTCTAAAGGCTGGACTACAAGTATTCATAAACGAATCAAAATAGATACGACTTTTTCAAAACCGAAAGAGAAAACGGAATATAAATATTCAAAAAACAATGTTTATAGACAATTAAATACACAGAAATAGAGACAGAGGGGAGATAACTCAGCACCAAATGGAGAAGGAACATCTTCAGGCTCTCTACTTGGTTTAATCCATCTACCATATTTATTCACGACGAGACCCTTATATTGAGAGAAGTACCAATACTTTGGTATTTTTAACTCCTCTATCAGCATATCACAACTTTTGTTCACCAATGCCAGATCTCTTCCAGCACTCCATTGGAACTTTGCTTTCTTCCCCACATATCCATTCAGGAGATGGAGGTATATCTCTAAATTATGACATGCTCTCAGGTTAGCTTTACGCTTCAAAAAGGGTGATGCAGATAGATCGAGCTTCAATACGGCTCCTACATGTCTGTAAGTCGACAAGAACCTTCCAGTGATTGTGCCAAAAGTCTTGAGAATCTCCTCACTGAAAATGCCTGGTAATTTTGGCACTATATCTTGCTTGATAACGACTCGTAAGGTTTTAACTCTTAGTTCGTCGAGCCTTCGCTTGAAGGGCAAGTTCCCAACCCTTGGTGCGCCAAAAGTAATGACACTGATTTGAAGATCAGGAATGTAAGTAGCTGCCTCGTAAGCATTTAGGAGTGCTAATGCACCCCCTAAACTGTGACCTGTGACTGTCAAGCTAACCTCACGATCACCTTGCTCCAAATAGAAGTTGACTAGTCTTACAACTTCTTGCATAACTTGTTCAGAGGCACTCAGCTTGTTATACCTAATAAGCGCACCCCTTGACTTGTACATGCTAAGAAATCCACACTCAACCCTAACATCAGGGTTGTCATCAATAGGCTCCTTTAAGGCCTTGACATTGGACAGCCACTCTGACGGTGCCACGGTACCTCGCCAAGCTACAACTATGTCTCTTTGCCCAATCCTTCCGGATTCAACATCGTTGCTGACTGCAATGTAACCCATCCAATTGGAGTCTTTGTTCAAAGTACGACTAGACCTCTTGAGCCATTTGGGTAGGTGGACATGAGACATTGCATAAAAGTACTTAGTCACCTCATAACCATGATGAGTAAGGCCTAATTCTTGAAAAAGCTTGCTCTTGTTATACCGGCAGCTTCCGCAGTATTTAGACAAAGGATCAAAATCAAAGGAATCATAAGTTGCTTGGGCAAATTCCCCATATATTTGAGAATTTCCCGTCGAAGCCACGAAGGCAAAGGGTCTAGAACGCCTTCCCAGTTACACGAACTAGAAAACTCTCGCCACTGTGCTGATATATCCTCCTTTTGAGAAAACGTAGATTGTCCATCGTCAATGAAATCCTTCTCTGTATTCGGCTGTCTCATCAACTGTTCCAAAGACTTGTGGGAACGGCAGCCATTGTCCTTTGCACTGGCAGGCTTAGCAGCAGCAACGACTTCTTCATTTGTTTTGACCGTGTTCGTGGGCAGCATGCGGTTCAATAACAATTTCTTCATCTTGTTAGCAATAAGTAAACACAACAAAATCGCAACGACAACTTCTCCAGGCAGAGAAAAAGAGTAGAGACCAAGATTACTTATAAAGTGGGGCGCAGGGTTTGGATAGAATTTTAAATGACATCCTAATCAGCAACGGATTTTAGAATTCCTACTCAAAACAGAATTTACTTATATCAGTAAAATCTTTATTTATTGTTTTAACCCTTTTTTTTTATATGGACTCACATCAAATTTCAATGCTGGATTTACTTCCCAAATAGCCATTGTTATATGGGGCATGTTTGGTTTAAAACGGAAGTCCTTAGTTCTCAATAGGACATGATTGGTTACATGTGGACAACTTTAATGAGCATTTGGTAGACTCAGATGGCTTATGGTGCTTGGTGGACAAATCGAATTAGTTCTGATCAACTAATCTGTAGAAAAAATTTCGGGCTACTCGTTTAGTTTTCTTTGCCCAATAACGGTGGATGTGACGCATTATAATTGTTTATCTCAACATACATGAATCGTGTTTTTAAACTGACTAGATTCAATTCTTTCAAATTGATATTACCTGAAAAAAACGATGGCGTGTAATTCATTAAGGCATACGAAAATTAAAATCATTTTAAAAAAAAAAATATCGATGATCTAGATTAATTTAAAATTCAATTAATTCAAAACTTGGACGATAACTCAATTTAAAAGATTTGAAACTCTACTGACTCAAATTTGTACAATTTAAAACGCCCAACAGGATCAAAAATTTTAATTTGCTCTTGCAAATGTCTTTAATTTTTGATAATTTTTTTATTCTTAATCAAGTTGATGATTTTATTATTTATTCTTGCAACAATTATTTGATATTCTAGAAAGTTAGAAGGTCTTAACGGTTTGTAATTATAAATGAGTAGATTTCTTCTACTGTCTTAATATTAACAAAGGTTCAAATCCCTTAAATAATCTTGGGAGAGAGATTGTTAATTAAATTTATTAGTGTTTTTTGGAACATAGGTTTAATAGTCTGGCTTGTAGTGCTTATAACGAGTGTAACTCTTCAATGTTAGATATGACTCTAAAAATAATTTAAGAAAATATTCGGTAGTTACAATATTTAGTAATAAATTATCTCAATTTTTAATTTCAAATTTTAAGTTTAATTTTTTTTTAGTTTCTACAAATAAAAGAAATTTAATTAATAAAATAAAATTACTTATTCACCAACAATAATTGTGTCAGTGTTGGGGTCTGTCCTTTACGCTGCTTCGGGGGCTTCTTCTTTGTATTTGGTTTAGCTAATCAGGCCCCCTGGTTCCCCCATGGGTCCTCTAATACACGGTTTTATCAATAAAATTCTTTTCAGAGGTAGCGTGTATATATAAACACACACTTTCTCGTTTTATTTTTAATATATAAAAAATTAATAATTTTTAACTGCACATTTTTTTATTTTAGTTGAATTTCACTTAAAATTTTTTATTTTTTCTCACATATATAAATAAAATAAATTTAATTCAATTTTTAGATAAATTAAATTACAAATCTTCATAATACATACGACCACTTAGAGTAGCTATTCATAATTTTTTGAGCGAAAATTTTTCTGGGTGTTTACCAACCAATTTGCCTAATAATTTGTGTATGGTTCCGTTGTTGAATGTGAAATTGATTGTATTTGCTAAGCTCCTACTCGTACTAAAAAACTCCACTTCATGCGGCAGAATCAAAATCACCTTTCATGCGTGTAACACGCCCTTACAAGTTTAGAGTATCCAGATATGATTTTTCACTAGTTTTAATCGTCGCCGGAGCTACTCACTCAACAAGCATGGTTCTGGGGACCTCTTCCTCAATTGTTGTCTCTATGTTTTTTTTTATTTTTACAATCCCTTTTTCCATCTCCTTGTCACCCACAAGCACCATCCATGGGATTCTCGACTCTCTGGCACGATCAATGTGCTTGCTGAATCTTGTGCTGACAACATATTCTGCTTTCAATCTCGCATTCCCCAAAGTTCGCTAACAACCTCCGCAGCTAGACAGAGTTTACTTTTATCCCCCAAAATGCTCAACAGAACCTGTGTTTCAGTCGGACGGGCTGTTTGCTTTCGATCCTTCTGAAGTTGCTCCATTATGGTAAACACACGTTCGATGCCAAGACTAACTCCAACAGCTGGAACCTGCTTCGTGCCAAACATTCCTATAAGGTTGTCATAACGCCCACCAGCAGCAAGTGAACCAACCTGTAAAACAAATAACTCATGAAGATAACATTAAGTTAATAATGCAACTGCTGATGGATCGCCCCACTATTATAAAAATATAGATAGTAAGGGGCAGAACTGTTGTTTGTTCACTGGAGTGCCAGAGTGTAGAGGTTATTCCCATCATTGAAGTCAAAGTGTGGTACTGAGCCCTTCTAATGAGAAAAAAGTGCTTAGTTTCGTTGGAAAAAAACAGTGCAGGTCATATTAACTTTTTCCATCTCATACCAAGAAGTAACAATGACCTGCATGGGTCAGACATTCTGACTTGTACTCATTGGTCGCATTTTTTCTTTTCATCATTTTTTTTTTGGGGGGGGGGGGGGGGGGTTGGGAGTATTAACTAGCAATATGATTATTCAAGAGAGAACATGAAACAAGCACTAAGCAGAGCACACTTGCAATGTGATAACCAGTCCATTCCATTGCCTTGCCATCCCAAGCCAATGTAACCCCTGATGATGTAGTGTACTACAATAAAACTACACAAACTGAAGCTTTATCCTTGATTTGATTTGATTTCCAACACATGCCAATCCAAAAATTATAGGCTAAAAGTGGCTCATCAAAGAACTGTTAAAAGTCAACAAGTTAATACAACTATAAGGTATAACCTGCCTTCTAAGAGCCCATTACAGAGTGCATAAACTTAACTGCAATGAGATGACAGACTTCGGATATAAATGATGTTCTAGGTAGGTTACACTAAAAGTTTTAGTCTTGGAGATCCTGTTTTATAAAATTAAAAGGGAACTCCTCCCAACAATTAATAAAAATAAAAGTCATCATTGACCAAGTGTTTGAAAAAAAATTATAAAAAAACAAAAAAGAACCTCCTCACCAGAAATGATTCTTGAAATGCTGAACCACCGTTGCCTAGGGGAAATCTCCAGGCAATTTCCAAAATCAAAGAAAGAAAACCAAAGCAAATTGATACCATAACTTGCGGCTTGAAAATTGACACAATCCAAACAGACGTTGGTCATATAACAATTCTTATGCTCAGTGAGGTTTATTATTATACCATTTTCTCTGATACCATCCTTAATGTTTGTCAGTATGAAAAATCAAAATAGCATGATAATCTCCCCCCCTCCATCTCTTCCTCAACCACTTGTGGGATTGTGAGCATCTTTGCCCCACATCATCCATGGTGATATATAAGGACCAAGTCTTTGTCTTTACGATAAATTCAGGGCAGTTAAATTGATCAGAGAACAACCATTCCACCAATTCCACCATGAAAGAAAGACCATGTCACTGCTACCTGCCTACTCCCTGCCAGTACAATGCTGACAACAGCAATATACTTCACCAGGACACCAAGCAATAATTTGTTTTCTTGGTGAAAACAAATTAAATTACAAGGAAATCACTAGACTCCCAAGCAATAACGCCAGGATGAAGATTCACGACAGAAACTATGTCTATACCAAACTAAACAAAAAATAAACAAATTCCATCTAACCCAACAATGGGGACCCGATTTGGTCATCCCTGTCAATACAGAGATGAAAAGCAATGCTGAAAATGCATACCAGTTACAATTAACCAACAGATATAAAAAATTAGTCCTATCATTTGAAAACATAGTTTTGCCTGAAAACACTAAATCCAGACAAAGTTGTTTCCTCAAGGAATCAAAGATGGAGCACTACTGTTTATCCAAACAACATGAATGAAAAACCAATTAAAGCAGAGATAACAAGACAGGGAGGGGCCAAATTGTAGAATGATATTATTATAAACATATGCAATGTCAAGACATAAATCAATATATTCCATTGGCCAAGAAGCATAACAGATTCAAACAGTTAAAAAGAACATAGTGTGGAAAGGGGATATGAAGACAATGAAGTCACAATGGGTAGACATAATTAGTGCTTGAGGAATCTCATCTCTGCAATTGATCTTCGTAAGAGACATAAATGTTTCTAGACAGGATTCCAATGTCCATTATGCAATTAACCAAAGAACTAACAGGAATTGACTCATCATTCATATTATTCCATCATGTGCGCTAAAAGAACTCTGCTTACAGAGCCAGTGCACCTTTACCAAAAACATAATTGACTGAGATTGTCTCAACAAAGCCATAATCCCAAAATTAATTGGGGTCCAGTCATTCAAATCCTTCCTAATCAAAGACTCCCACTTTTGGTCTCCCAATTCCAATCTGCTCCTCATTTAATAGGCTTTGGTCACCCCTTTTAGCAGCACATTTTTAGATAACTATAAAGCAAAAATTATCCAAGTACATCTTGGCCAAGGCACTTTGTAAAAAAAATTTAAAGGCACCACACCAACCTGAGTATTACATTCTTGTCCTCCTAAAACAAACATGCATAAATTACAGGCTCCAATTTTATCAATTATAAATCAAATTATATGCCAAAATTTATCTACAGCTTCTGTAAGCAGCAAGTGTAGGACAGTTATGCATCCCAAGTACAGGGTTTGTCTTCCCTTTTTCACTACAAATTTTTAAAGCCTATAATTTTATATCCAAAACAGTTCAGGAAAAAAAAGAAGAAGAAGAAGGAGAAGCATGTTACTGTGTGCCTAATTACTCTCCCATCAACATTCACACTTCAAGTCGCTCAGATAAAAACCAATTTATCCCAAGAAACCCGACATCATAATACTTAATAATGAAGCAGCCCCAATAATTTAATCAACAAATGATCAACATGTATATGCTATGCAATTACTTCAAAAACAAAGAAATCTCAACATCACATTGGGTGGCATCAAATAGATCATTACCTGCATAGTCCCAACAGCTTCAAATATCACCCCAGTGTAATAATCCAGCCCCCTTGCAAGGCTCAGATCAAAAACCACTCTATTAATGCACTTGGACTTGTGAAGAGCTTCAAACAATATCTCCAAATCATCCAAGGCATGTTTAGAAGAAGCATTGTCGAGAAAGCTGCTGCCTTTCTGCTTAAGCCTTGATAATAATTCCTTTGGTGGTCCCTTTTGCTTCACAAAGCTGCCAATCCTGTCTGCTGTTTCACCATTCTTCCCTTCTCCTCCACCTGTAACAATTTGGAAGTAACACATCACCAACAAGATAAGTCATCAATAAAAACAAAACAAAGAATTGCTACACAGAAAAAATTCGATGCAAAAAAATTGGTGCCAAGCACCCAAAAAAAAAGAAAAAAAACAAAAAAATCCCAAGAGCCAACACCCTTTACCAGAAGTCCAGACATCCAGCATCATTTACGGTAAGTAATGTAAAATCGTAAGTGCCAACATTAATTTGACAACACAATGCCACAGATAACAATAGAAAAATTATCATTTTGCTATTCAATTTTCCAGCATGCCAAACACATGACCTGTTCTCATGGCTTATGCACCTTTTTGACATCTCAAATTAAACCTCTTCTTTTCCACCTAGAATACGTTACAAGAAACACATGGCACTGACGAGAAAATGGAGGTAGCTAATTAACAACACAATAGAGAAAATGATGGATTCTCTATATTTTCATATAGCATGTATCATAAATTAAAATTCTAGTGCAAAAACCCATCGACATAATGACATAATGACTATGCAAGCAAAAATAGTCAGACCCAAAGGACAATCATAGGCCCATATTTGTGCTATTATATCAACAAAATTATGCCAGCTATTGCATGAAATTTTAAGCAGTATGTAAAGAACCAATTTATCAGGATATATTGTGCAATCCCAGTAAAGGAGAAAGAAGGTGCTACATATAAACAGAAAGCACAGCCAAACCAATTAAAGATGCACCAACTAGCTTTTTCGGTTTGATAGTCTCAGTTTTGCCAGCATTGATTCTAAATTGAATCGTGGGTATAACTGGGTTTCTTAACTTAGATGTCGTTTTCTTTCCTATACTACAAGAAATCAATCTATTCTGGATCCAATGGAAATCATACAGACTGATGTGTCACATTCTCTTCCCAATCACATGCCATTGTGTATGAGCATGCAGAACAAATCAGTTTTACCGGTCAAAGCATGGTTTCTGTGTGCTGTCCAGTTTCAATATGCTCTTACCATTTCCTTTTTAACCTGCTCAAATGTTTGCTTGTCTAGTTTGTCAATACTTGAACATATAGCACGAAATTTCTCAGGTGGCACTCCACAAATTTCAAACATTCCATCCAGTAACTTGCGATGATTTAATTTAACCTGTCAAAAAACAAGTCAAAACAATAAGCACTTCAGCCAGCACTGGCAATTGCTTGATCATCAAATTTAGCCACTAAAAAGACAAAAGCACAAATTTAGCTGCTAAGAATAGAGGAGTTTAAGATCCAATTGACAGCATACCATTCAAATTCAGCTACTTAGGAAACTTGAGTTCAAAAGTCAGTTGAAAGAATCCATATTATTTTAGCAGATGCCGAGTTAAAATAAGTTATGAGTCAAACACTCAGGATAAAGTTTAATGATGTCACAAATTAGCTTGGGTGCAACAACCAAAGGTAACCTCATGGGCCCATTTTTAAAAAAGCAGTTAAATCTTTGAATATAAAAATAAGGCTATATTCATTGGATCTTTTCACTCTATTTCACTTTCAGATTCCACAGCTCAGCATTCATGCCTTTGAATAGTTGCTACATTTATCGATGTAGGAAAGCCAAAGATAAATTTATGGGTGACAGAGCTTTAAAGTTTATTAGAGTCCAAAAAGTTGAAACTTTGAGTTTAAATCATGGAATTTGGATCATTATAGTGAAGAGACTAAGAACAACCAAAATTGAAAGAAACTATAAATGTCACACTGATATGGATGAAGAGTTAGCAGCAAAACACCAATAGGATCTCTGAACGGATTTTAGGAGCCATTCCTAGGGAAAGAGGGCACCACGCCACCTTCTAGGTGAAAATTACCAATATCCAGAAAACTCATCCAGTAACTTCATGCATGGCATGCTCCTGCAGACTTTGAAAGAGTTGCTTTTAGCTGAAACTTCTCAAACAAGTAGTCATTGAGTCAGTTACTAAAGTCAGTGGCATTATAGGGGCATTAGGCAAAGGTGTCAAGAATGCAGTTTTAGCCAACTTTACTGTCAGGAAGCATTTCAATACTTGAGCCATTCTTAACAACAAAGCAAGATGAAATTAACTAGATAGGCCAGATTTCAACTCTATTTTGGATATTAGCAGGCACCCTCTTAGGAGGCTTTTGCTTCTTGGGCTGCCAGAATTCCATGAAAATCCAAAGGCAACAGCTGCTAAAGGTGTGAACTGAAAGTAGCTCTTCCAAAGTCTGCTCAGAAGGGGATCATTGCCCCTTCAACTTATCTAATCCATGATTGCATGATCCATTTACTTGCATTTCCCATGCTTCAACATAAACAATTGTATCACTTTACCTTATGCTTTGGACTTTTATTAATTTCAGTTAAATCAATGCATAGCCTTCTTTAATGTTTCTTAGATGTAGCCATGTCTTAGTGAACTTCCTTTGTGGGATCATTCTGCAGGTATACTATATTAGAATGAACAACCTATAGCTACCCAAGCACACCCTCGATTGAGCAGCTTAAGGCTTTTTGCTAAGGATTTACATATTTTTGAGTGCCTGCACACACACACACATATATTATCTCTGATTTTTATGCTTGCTATTCTTCTTTGTGAACTGACAAAAGCCCAAAATCTAAGTTTGTAACTCAAATTTTTGTAGGTTTTCTGCTGGGGACTAGGCAAACAAAATTTTGGAGACAAAAGATGGTGGAAACACATGGATTCCTCGTTCAATACCCTCAGCTGAAGAAGAAGATTTCAATTATAGATTTAATTCCATTAGCTTCAAAGGGAAGGAAGGTTGGATTGTTGGAAAGCCTGCAATTTTGTTGTACACCTCAGATGATGCTGGGGAAAGCTGGGAGAGGATACCACTAAGTGCTCAGCTTCCTGGAGATATGGTAGCTTTTTTTTTTTTTTTTTTAAATGCCTGATGTATGCAAATTGAAGGTTTGAAATATGATATTTTATTAGTGTGCTTTGCTCTAAATGGACGTCAAAGAGAAGAGAAGCTTTTAGAATAAGGGCCTTTTAGAGTATATTCTTCTCCTTATTTTTACCTTTTCAGAAGAGGGAAAGTAACTGCTCATTATGTGCTTGGATTTTTTGACATTTGAGGTTTGACTTTCTCAGTGTAAAACCTACTAGTTGTGTTAGAAACACATTAGCAATGTTATTGGTCCAAATTTTTATGTCTAGTCTCAGGTAATAATCTGGGTCCCTTTTTGTGCCTCACAGACAATTAAGACCTCTTTTATGGTTGTTGCAGATGTAGGAAGAGCCAAGTAGCTAATAAATGCTGTAACTTCTGCAGGTATATATTAAGGCAACTGGAGAAAAAAGTGCAGAAATGGTGACTGACCAAGGAGCAATTTATGTTACCTCAAATAGAGGATTAAACTGGAGGGCTGCAGCCCAGGAGACCGTGTCAGCAACACTTAATAGGTAGTTTCTTCTCTGCTAAATGCTAATCTATTTGCTATTGGAGAAATGCTTTATATGGCTATGCTTTGCTGTAGGAAAACATTTGAGTTTGCTAAGAAACCTGACTATTGACATTTCTCTTATGAGCTTGCTATTCTTTTCTGGTTGCTTACATGCATTTTATGTTACATCTAAATAATTTATCTTTATTTTAATTAATTAATTAATTAATATTATTTTTTGCTTCTTCTTATGAAATTTTAAAGAGTATTTCCTTTTCTTCCAGGAGTTATATATTATGTTTGCTTTCAAATTAAGCTGAGCTGTTCCATCTAAATTAAGTTTGACTGTGTTACAATTGGTTTGAAAACTAATTTAGGGTCCATATGGGGAGCTAGTTTCTTCTATTTCTTTTCTTGTTGCATTGGTCTAAAATGGTTCTCTACCAGAAAGAATTCAGTTCAGACATAACCATCCAGAAGTTGATTACTTTCTGCAGTAATGGAAAATTTTATACTTCAAAAGGCTGTGGTCTTCAATCAGGCAAGATATTGATGTGCATTCATTGCTTTTGAAGAACAGTTTCTAGTGGCATTAGTGGTGCAAGCTAGTACACAGGAACATTTAATACTGTGAATCGCTCACCAGATGGAAGATATGTTGCCGTCTCAAGCCGTGGAAACTTTTATCTGACATGGGAACCTGGCCAGGTGAGGTAGCTTCTCTGTTGGCGTCCATTATTCTTATTGGTACTTCTTTTGGCTATATATGCAGGAAGTATCCTCTGCTTCATGTTTGCACTAAGTTTTAATCATCTGGTTTTGGACCAAGTGATCCTTTTTAATGCATTAAAAATGTGGTGGCCCTTTGAAAAAAAAAGATGTTGGTGCAGCAAAATTGGCCATAGTTCATGAAACCATCAGCAAGGTTTTCACTGTCTCTGTTTTTACTTATGGTGAAATAAATCTTGTATATTAGATATTAGATATTACTAATGCAGACATCTAAGTGTTCTACTTTTAAATTACATTAATGTACACTGTAGAAACTCTTAATACCTGCATTTTTGTTGCTTTCATCTGTTCAATTTATTTGTTTGCCTTTTCTCCTCTCCTTGTATTGCCTTCCCTGTTTTTGGATAAGGTGATCTTATATTTGACTTTTTTTATTGTATTGTATAATATTTACCTCTGTAAAGAGCTTCATATATCAGCAGTATATTTGGCTCATTTGTTGTCTTCTGTCAAAGACTTGCATATATCTTAACAGTGATTCATTAATTTATACTATCTGCAGGCATTCTGGCAGCCACATAATAGAGCAGTTGCAAGAAGAATTCAGAACATGGGATGGAGGGCAGATGGTGGTCTTTGGCTTCTTGTTCGTGGAGGGGGACTTTATCTCAGCAAAGGGCACAGGAGTAAGTAAACATGACAATAAGTCCTTTTATCCAAATATTTGACATAATGACAAAAAATTACCTGCAATTCACGCCTGTAATAAAATTGAATTGCTTTCAGGATAAAGAGCTCTTGTGTCTCTAGACCAATATTTTATGACAAATCCAAAATTAAAATCTCAGCCAAAATAGCCACTATATGCATTGTATATACCCGTATAGTAAGGGCTAAAATAATATAGTGTGTTAATCAGTAGTAGCAAATCTAGCAAGATAGTTGTTCTTAAAAACCTATTTGCTCTCGCATGTTCCATAGAGCAAAAATGTTAATTTCTGCTGGGTGCCATTGTTTCTTACAGTTTGAAACAGTTTTGGTAGACTACTTTAGATAGTTGTCATTGTTATCTAATGTGCATATAAACTTCTGCACAGAATGGGGTGTCTTCCAGTGTAAATGCATTTTCAAGATATAATAGGACATTGAGATGTTGTGTGAACGTTGCTCCTAGAATTTTTGTTTTCACCTTTACCCTGGAATTTTAGTTTTCTTGTTATTCATTTATTTATTTGAATTTGATTTCTTCTTGTATTTTTGTTTTTCCTACAGTATAAACTGATTTTATGCACAAAAAAAAAAATACATACACATATACATGGATATGCACTAGTGCATACTTATATTCTGTCAACCGCAGCCCCTTGTCTATTTCCATTATTATACTTGGTATCTGCTTGATATTTTATTCTTCTGAAGCATTGAAGTGCAAACTTCTTTAACCTTGCAGATAACAGAGGAATTTGAGGAAGTTCCAGTGCAAAGTAGGGGCTTTGGGATCCTTGATGTGGGGTATCGTTCAGAGGTAAAAAAGGTTTTGACATGAATATGGCCCTTGAATGTCTTATTTGGCGATGATAATTCATTTCTCCCTCACAATAGTTTCGGTGGATTAATGGCCTTGACGTGTGGTGGTGACATAAGAACTGTGTGGTATAGATTAGAAAGCATCTGTCACATCATTTTGATGACAAAACATTTGTATACTAGTTCCCTATAAGAAGAAACCACCATACATTGACTTTGCTTTTGTTTTCATTTGCAAAGCAATTATGCTTCGTGGGCCATTGACACAAAAGCAGCCTTTTCATGTTTTGTACATGATATCCAAGGCAAGTAAGTCTATCTGGATAATTAACAACGATCAAACAAATGCAATTGAGCAGGCTTAGTTATTGAGAGGTATGTCTCAGGCATAAGGCACACCTAGGCCATATTGTTGGTGCCTTCACCACCTCCCTTGAGGCTTGGTCACCGAGGCACAAATTCTTTCTACACCACTCACCAATAATTCTCGCATCAGGCTCAAATTCTCAATAACCTTTACGTACTAATAAAATTCGGTCTAACAACCAAGAAACATATGTGCACATAATAAAGATGATATTTTTAGCTCTATTCTTTTGACAGTGATTCTATGCCGATTTCCCTAGGAGAAATCAATGTCATTTATACAAATGTCTCCTAATTGTTTCCATTTCTTTCGCCAACATGAAATTGCTCTCTACATTTGCTTTAGCTGCATCACTGCAAACCCTTTTTAGTCCGTTTTAATTTCTTTTTTTCATTTCTCCCATACTAGATTACCACTGTAAAATGCCAAATGGGAGTTTGATAGTCAAGAAATAGCAATGTCAAATGGTTCAGGTCTTGTCATGAAAGTTTTGATACTGTGTCAAGAAAGTATTTAATTCAAAAGTTTAATTTGTCAGGTAAGATCCAAGAATAGATCATATATTTAACTCGATCAACTACTTTAGCATAAAAAAGTGAATACTTTTATGTAGAATCGATAAGATTGGAAAGAAGCAGCATTTAACTTGGGCAAGAGGTCCAATCTAGCAGATCTTCGCTTGATTTATATTAAAGGGAGGCTTGCCACATTCGTAGCTGCATTGCTGAAGTGATGGAAGCTGACTTTTTGGCACCTGTTAAGAGTGGGGAGTTGAACGTGTGTGATTGATTCACTAAACTGGAAATGAAGCCAATCAGCCTTTGGTCTCTTGATTGGCTTTTTCTGATAGCCAGTAGGTCATGGTTGGTCTTCTGATTTAATGGTTGATCAGTTTTGTATACACTCTCCTTTTGGATTAGGAGTGCACATTCTAGTGAGCTTCAAAATTTAATATGGCCCCTTTGTCTTAGTTTCTATGTTTTATGCTCTTTTAGATGGTTTCTTGTGCAGGAAGAAGCCTGGGGCAGCATGGGGGCAGTGGGGTTCTGTTGAGAACAACAAAATGGTGGCAAGACTTGGAGCCGTGATAAAGCAGTTGACAATATTGCTGCAAATCTCTACTCAGTGAAGTGAGTGATTATAGTGAGAGCTATATGGCTAATTTTTATGTCCTTGTTTGACTGACAAGTTCTTTAACAGGAGAAGATAGGAAAGTCGATGATTAAGCATATGGAGAAAATGCTAAGAAAATGTTTGGAAGTTGCAGGATTTCTTTATGGATCAGTCTGTCCACCAAAACACAAAAGCAATAATAACCGCCCCAATACTTGGCCATACTGGAGACAATGCTTTTACAAGGCACTGGTACTACTGATGATTTCTGTTTTTCAGGTTTATCAATGGTGGAAAGGGATTTGTGCTAGGAAATGATGGGGTTTTGCTTCGGTATCTTGGATAGCTTTGCTGCCGTATATGGTAGTGGTAGTTCTTCGTTCCCTCCTCTGGATGTAAATTTGTAACGTCATGTTATTGGGGTCCTTCCATTTGTTTATAAAATCGGGTGGAGGGGGAGCCTGTATAAGCGTGCGAGTGAATGAGTTAGGAAACAATTGTGGATTTTGGCCCAGCCATAACATGGGGAAGATGCATCTCAACCGGTGATATCAACTTTGCAGAATTTGCAAGGCTGCAGGATGTCGTGCATTTGGCTCTCTAAACATGGAAACAAAAGCTTAATGTGCTTAGTGGTGTGTAATTCCCATGGAGGATAAACGCTATGTTAACCAAGAGGGCCAAAGATCAACTAGTAAACATATAAATGCGTTTAACCTACAAGTTGATCAGTAAGATATTGGAATATGATCCTACTTTCTTTCCGGACTATTGTTTAGTCTTGCTAACTGTATTTTGTGCTACTCTGATGGCTTTGAAATTATCTCTTTGCTTTTCTTTCTTCTATTTTTTTTGTTTTTTTTTTCTTTGCAGTACGATAGCTATTTCCTTCTTGACCAGAAGTTTTAAAATGCGCATCATGAGCTTTACTGTTGTTCCAGTCATTTTTGGTCATTGCAAGCTAATGCAATCGTAATTGCGTGCAATGTGACTGCAATTTTGGGTTATGCACCACAATTGCTGATGTGATGCATGTAAAAATAGATGCCTAAGACTACTGTCCACCTGGATTTTAGCGACCACCAGTTTAGGAGCTTGTTTGTTCCTGTTACAATTAATATGACTAGTTTTTAACCTTATGATCTTTCTAATGATTTATACAATTTGTATGGGGCAGCCTTATAGTTCTAAGCGACTACGAAAGCTAAATATCTTTAGCACATGCGGCAGCTAATGAGTCACAATTATGACAGAAAAAAAATGTCTTTTCTGGTAAAATACTGGAAAATGCATATTATTCTTTTCTTTTTTTTTTTTTCTGTGAGAAATCATGTAAGGTCTGTCACTTTGTCAAAATCTCAACGATAGGCTAATGAGAGCATTTGTCAATTTATTTTACTCAAATTTAAGTATTAATTATTCCTTTTTAATATGGTAACAAGAGTAAGAAAAGACTACAGAATTTCAAGGATACACTGGCAAACCAATATACTCAGTGTGGTTTGGCTCAGAAAGTGAAAAAGGCGGGCAGTTTTTTTTGTGGACGTGTGAAGTGCATTGGATGTTTAAAGTGTGCTTTAATTTGTAGAGAAGCCATTTGCTATTGAAACCGTTTATGGAAGAGCGAGGGTTATCGGACAATGGGCTGATCCAGAATGCAAAATTCAAGCAACCATAGAAACTTGTCCTGTTGATTGTATCTCGTAAGACAGTAGTTTTCCTTAATCGCAGAATTAATTTTGTCTTCTAACTTACCAAGATAGAGGTTGGCTTCCAATTTGTTACTTGTTGGAAGGTTGGGTTCGTCTGTTTATGCAGCTGAGCTTGTTCAAATTCTAAGTTGTCAAACAAAGCAAACTAAAGTCTGTATGAATGAAGGGACAAAATAAAAATTCTTGTGAAACAACAATGTAGTGTCAGCTACAAGGATATCTATCCTATACTTCAGATGACACCCTAATAAGACACATAAAAAAGACAGTTTGCTGCTATTACCATACCTTATATTGCAACAGACCATAATTTGTGAGTCATTCATCCTTTAATCCAGCGTTAGTGTAGAAGACTGAAGAAAAGGAATCATGTTCTCATGCAGTGCTCCTCTAATAATGACGAAGGTTAAACCTAGATGCATGCCATGCATCAAGTGCAAAAATTTCATGGATACATGTCTGGATATGTGCATTTAAGTGGCCAATGTTACTTCCACCACTTTGGTGGAAAATTTGAACTTAGCATCAATAAAACACCCCTCATAATAAGTTACAATGGTTGAATGATAATAAAGAAAGAAAGGTTGCATAATGGGTTTAAAATATATATTTATCATAAAGGTTAGTAGGGTGTGGTACTCAACTATTTTTTTGGAAATATAATTTAAAAAAGTTATTTATCATTAAATTTGTAAAGGATGAGATGAAAAAACTGGCATTTAGATATAAAAATATAAATTATATGAACTGTTAGTAAGATTCATTTGGCTTATCTAAATACATTAAATACTTTCCTGTTATTAAAATGAATTACATGCTTCATAAGTTTATTTGGTATCTTTTGTTATTGGTTTTATTTTAATGACAAACTTGATTTATGGTAGAATCCATTCGAAATTACACTTTTCAGCGTATTGTCGACCTCATGCTCGTGGGAAAAGCCTCGGCTTGAAGATTACCGCTAACTAACATCTTAGGGATTGCTTTCGTCGGCCTCCAGGATGCTTCTTCCTCCAAATTTTCTCGCTCTCGACCACCTCCTTCCTGCAAGGTTCCATTCCTCCTAATACGCACGCAAGCACGCACAAAACCGCACTTGTTCGGGTTTTGAGTTAGTGAACTACGGTCTACAGGACCAGTGGAATTACGCAGAGTTAACTGGGGAAAGATGTTGGTATTGAAGGAAAACAA
>JBAPLH010000089.1:0-47586 GCA_037897445.1 Ceriops zippeliana
AGGTAGTTAGCATTTTTGTCTTTTGTTGTTTTGCAATTTAACTTTTTTTAGGACAATTTTTGGAATCAAATCATTTCAACTATTACACTATAAAACTGCCTAATACCTTCTGTAATTTGTTGTGTAATTTTGCATGTGATAGTACAGTTATGTCGGGCCCTCACACTTGCAGGAGTGAATTACGAATTTGGCATCCGGGTTGCTTAGATATCAGGTTGTCGTTCCCCCCGATAACAATGCTAGTGCCAAGGCGCAGGTTGCTAGCGATGTTAGCGGGAAGACAACGCTGATATCCCAGCAATGCCGAAATGCCGATTCACAATTCCGTAATTTCACTCTTGCAAGAGTGAGGGCCACAAAATGTACAATTACCTGCAAAATTACATAATAAATTACAGAAAATCAGGAAGTTTTATAGTATAGTAGTTGAAATGATTTGATTCCAAAAATTGTGCTAAAAAAAAGGTTAAACTGCAAAAAACAACAAAAACAAAAATGCTAACTACCTTATTTAGCTAAGAGAGGAACAAAAATATTCCACAAAGTATTCGAACATTATAGCTCCTGTTCCCATCTCATCCACCGTCAGTGCCATAGCTGTTCTGAAACTTTGCATCTGGTTTACCAGTTGGCCCATTCTCGCCCCATGACCAATTAAAACATCATAGAATACAGAAGTTGAGTACCATCTCCTAAGTTTTTCCATTTTGTCTTGTGTCTTACGAATCATCCTGTTGCAATCACATGTGTTGATTTGTGCGCAACTTGTAATAGCCAACAACAGGTCCTTGCTCAATGTGCTTAATTACACTCTCGATATCATCAGGTGAATAATCTCATAATTATCAATCTACCAAATTTTGGCCAATTCTTTATATGAAGATAAAAAATATTAAGTTATTTGACACAATATCAAAAAAAAAAAAAAAGAAATACTAGTAAATTGAGAAAACAATTACAAAATTATATTAACAAAATTCATACCACATTAACTGTATGTAAACCCTGGACTTCTCCCACGTATGCCAAATTTTCTTCAAGAACTAGACCTTCATTATGTTGTATTGTTTTTACCAATTGTTCGTGTGGGGGTTTCAACAAATTCACTCTCTTGTTGCACAACATATGGACATAATTCAATGGAGTGCTGAACCGAGAGACGATGATTGCCAAGTCCTTCATTAGTTGCGACTGTCTCTTCTTGAATCCTACAACGAGCTTCAATGGAAGAGACCACTACAAAGTATGCACAAGTTTCTTAAAAAAAAATTGCAAAGCATATATTATTTGTTAAATATAAATATAAAAAAAAAATGAAAAAGCAACATCTTACTTAGAGAAAGTAGAAGAAAGTTTGTTATAATACAATAACAACTATTTTCACAACAGTACGTACTCCGAATCCAAATTTTTAAATGTAAAAAATAAAAAAAAAAAATCTATTTTTCCTAAACCCATACCGTACTGTCGCTGGTTTCGAACTTAAAAAATCGCGAGAAAGAGCAAAAAAGAGGCACACAAAAGAAAAAGAAAATAAAAACTGATGCACCCCAAATAATAAAGAATAATAAAGGAAAATTACAGAACCCTAACCCTGGAAGCCAAATCCGAGCCCCCACCCCCGAGAACCAAAACAACAAAATTAAAATCGAAGCTTATTTACCGGGTAAGCTTCTGCTTTTAGAACAATAACAACTATTTTCACAACAGTAAGTATATTCCAAATTTTTCACGTAAAAAATGAAGAAATGTCTATTTTTGCTAAACCCATACTGTACTGTCGCTAGTTCCGAGCTTCAAAAATCATGCTACTACCATCTGAGAGTCCTCGATCCTCCCATGAAAAAATCAGCTGTTGCTCTCCTGAGGGCATGTTGTTTGTTTTTGCAGAGGGAGGAATATGAGTGAGTTGGGGCCAGTTGGGTGGGTCGTTTTTACTAAAAAGTGAGTTGGGTCGAGTTGGCTAAGTGGTTTTTGCAGGAAGGATGGTGGGTGCTGGTTTTTACTTGGGATTTCTGCTGGAAAGGGTGGTTTTACTGGTGGTTTTTGCTAATAAAAGTGGACGGTATTGGTTTTTTCCTGAGAAGACGGCGCTTGGGTCTCCCTGGTAAGGCAAGCTGTGCTTCTTGAGAGAGAAAGCGTGAGTGTTAGGGATGTGGGAACAACATGAGGTGTATTAAATTTTTTATTTATATACAGAATTTATTTATTTATAAATTGAATTAAAAAAAGAAAATATTTCGGTGCATTTTGTTAGAAAAAAATAGGAACAATTATCAAACATTGTTAATTCCCACTTTAATCTGCATTTTCCTCTCTCTTAAACACAATCATAGCTTTCATCAATTATAAAAACACTAGGGAATGTACAATGTTAATACAAAAATAACTAAATCATGTCATCGTAAATTGATGTTTGTGACATATAGCAAGTAATTGCTGGAAGGTTTCACAAAGCTAACTTGCTTCACAGATCCACGAGAATCAAATCACCACTGGATAGCCCATTCGCAGTACATAACCGAAAATGTTGAGAAGACTGCCCATTATTCATCAATGACAATAAAATTTTGGTACAACAATTAGTCACACTTAAAATTTGTTGAAAATTATAGAAATACACAAAATATAGTTGTAACGGTAAAATGCAGACCATGCATAAAAGTGCCAACCTTTGGAGGCTGACTTTAAATGATCCCACCTCACAAAAGTACAATGATGTGGCCAATTTTTAATTTTTTAGATAACAAATCCTTAAATTTTTAAAACAATTTAAAACAATTTGGACAGTGAAATTACTTTTTGGGAACAAATTTTATAGACCTGTGACATGCAATTGAAGTATGTCATGTGTTTTTATAACGTTGTACATTCCCTAGTGTTTTTTTTATAAATGATGAAAGCTACGATTGTGTTTAAGAGAGAGGAAAATGTAGATGGAAGAGGGAACATTCTTTAATAATGTTTGATAATTGTTCCTATTTTTTTTCTAACAAAATGCACTGAAATATTTTCTTTTTTAATTCAATTTATAAATAAATAAATAAATTGTATATATAAATAAAAAATTTAATACGCCTCATGTTGTTCACACATCCCTAACCCTCACATTTTCTCTCTCTCTCAAGAAGTGCAGCCTACCTTACCAGGGAGACCCAAGCACCGTCTGCTCAGGAAAAAAACCAATACCGACCACATTTATTAGCAAAAAACCACCAGTAAAAAACCACCCTTTTCACCAAAAAATCACAAGTACAAAACCAGCACCCACCATCCTTCCTGCAAAAACCACTTAGCCAACTCGACCAAACTCACTTTTCAGCAAAAAACCACCCACCCAACTCGACCCAACTCACTCATATTCCTCCCTCTAGCAAAAAACCAACACCATGCCCTCAAGAAGAGAGCAACAACTGATTTTTTTCATGGGAGGATCAACACCTCTCAGATGGTAGTAGCGTGATTTTTGAAGCTCGGAAACCAGCGACAGTACGGTATAGGTTTAGCAAAAATAGATGTTTTTCTTCATTTTTTTACGTTGAAAAAATTTGGGTTATACTTATTGTTGTGAAAATAGTTGTTACTGTTCTATGAGTAAGATGCTGCTCTTTTATTTATTTATTTTTTATATATTTAACAGCATAATATTTGGTTTGAAATTTTTTTCAGAATCTTGTGCATACTTTGCACTAGTCTCTTCCATTGAAGCTCGTTGTAAAATTCAAGAAGAGACGGTTGCACCCAATGAACGACTTGGCAATCACTGTCTCTCGGTTTAGCACTCCATTGAATTATGTCCATATGTTGTGCAAGAGAGTGGATTTGTTGAGACCCCCTGCACCAACAATTGGTAAAAGCAATACAACACAATCAAGGCCTGGTCCTTGAAGAAAATTTGGCATATGCGGGAGAAGTCCAAGGCTTACATACAGTTAATGTGGTACGCATTTTTGCAATATAATTTTGTAATTTTTTTCTCAATTTACTATTTTTTTTTTGTTATTGTGTCAAGTAACTTATATTTTTTTTTGTCTTCATATAGGATTGGCCAAACTTTTGGCAAGATTGATAATTATGAGATTATTACCAAGAGGGTAATTGAGCACATTGTGCAACGACCTGTTATTGGCTACTACAAGTTGCGCAAAAAAGCAAGGCAGTGATGGGCAGCAGGATGATCGATAAGACAGAAGGAAAACTAAAACATGATAGAGATTGTAGTCAACTCTTGCATTTTGTGATGTTCATTGGTCATGGGGTGAGAATGGCCAACTCGTAAACCATATGCAAAGTTTCAGAACAGCTATGGCACTAAACGTGGATGGGATGGGACAGCAACTATAATGTTCGATGCTTTGTGAATATTTTTGTTCCTCTCTTATCTAAATAAGGTTGCTCCCATTTTTGTTTTTGTTTTGTTGCAATTTATTATTTTTCTTCACAATCTTTGGAATCAAATGATTTCAACAACTACACTGTAAAATCGCCTAATTTTCTGTAATTTGTTGTGTGGTTTTATAGGTGATTGTGTATTTTGTGGCCCTGGCCCTTGCAAGAGTGAATTAGGAATTTGGCATCCGTTTGGTGGATATCAGGGTTGTCTTCCCGCTAACAACGCTAGTGCAAGGGACAATTGATGGATGGTAACTGCGTTTCATATAATATTGAACAATTTTTAACATTTATGTCATTTACTGCACAAGGGCAATGTTATGGTCATTTGCTTTTCTCTTGATTTGTGCTTAAGGTCATCACTTGCATGTATATATAATATCTGAAGCAAGTTGGCTTCCCAAGTTCTTTTGTTTGTAAGACCATCCACCGCCCCCTGGGTCAGTCGGTCTCTTGGACTCTGGACAATATTGATGGATGTATGGGCTATATCTTTTAACTAATGGTAGTGCCTACTTTGATTCGTTGACTTGGTGAGATTTGGTCTGTTGAAGACATGAGTGTTTAATATGATAACTCTGAGCAAAGATGCAAATGAATAAAATTCATAATCGTAACCAAAGAGGGGCCATTAGGAAACAAAAAAAATCTCTTTTTAACATTTTTTTTCTTTATTACTTTATTAAGGCGGCTTCGTGGGCTATGCAATTAAGTGGGTATATATATTTTAGTTGGGCCACCTTTGACTTCCATTGGACCCGACCTGAGCTGATCCAAATGTAAGATGATTGGGATGGGCATGAAGTATTGTTAAAATGACAAAAGATCCTCCCTTGCGCGTGAAGCCCTTGCCACCTCTAGTAGCAGATTTTTGAGTTGTTTGATTCAAAATAATATTCAATATTGTTTGATAATGTTTTTACATAAAGTGTGGAGAAAATTTTTCAGCAGGCTAAACTTATCCCAAGGGAAAATATTCAATATGGTTGAATGATACGGTGTGTTTTGATTATTAAGTCTGGGCAGACTTTAGACACCACGTGAATAAATATGGTGCATTCTTCTCTCTCTGCCCCTATCTTCTTTCTCTAAGCTCTCCACTAGGCGCGACAGCTAACTTCCCCCTTTTCCGGCAAGATGAGTGACGACGGTGTTAAGCTGAGATCTGGCAAGGTCGTACCCACATTCCGAAGCAGCCGCCCAAACCTTAAACGGCGCCATAAAACAACAAGCCGTCGCAACAACAAGAAGGAGCTTCCTGGTAAATAAGCTTCCATTTTAATTTTGTTGTTTTGGTTCTCGGGGGGTGGGGGCTTGGATTTGGGATCCAGGGTTAGGGTTCTGTATTTTTCCTTTATTATTCTTATTATTTGGGGTGCATCAATTTTTATATTTTTTTTCTTTTGTGTGCCTCTTTTTTCGCTCTTTCTTCGTGTATGTGTGTGCCTTATTCAGATTTGATTTTCCATATTTCAACTTGTTTTCCCACTTTATGCCCCCTTTCTCTCTCTGCCCTCTGATGACCAAATCCATTCGCGGAAGATTTGGACAGCACATTTTCTGGAGGGAGGAAAATGAGTGAGTTGGGTCAGAACTGGTTTTGGCTGGAAGGGACGAAATGAATGAGTTGGTTCGGTGCTGGTTTTTACAAAGGAAAATAAGTGAGTTGGATTACCCTTCTTTCAGCAGAAGGTACTGTACTGCTTGTTTTTGCTAGGAGGGAAGATGAGTTGGTCTCCCGGCTATTTTGTACTTCTTGAAAGAGAAAAAGTTCCCACATCCTTAACTGTTCAGTCGCTTTCTATCTTGACTGACGGTGAGGGATATATTGGAACTTTCTCTCTTTCTACAAGTACAGTACCGGTACTGTGTGGCTTAAGAACTAGGAGACCCAACTCATTTTCCCTTTACTCAGAGCCGGGAGACCCAACTCACTTATTATCCACATTTCCAGAAATAACCTGTACCGACCGACTCATTTTGCTCCCTCGAGAAAAACTAGGACCCATTTTGCTCCCTCCAAAACAACTGGTACCGACCCAACTTACTCATTTGCCTCCCGCCAAGAAAAACCAACAACATGCCCCTAAGAAGAGAGCAGTAGCGTGATTTTTTAAGCTTGAAACCAATGACAGTACGATATGGGTTGAGGAAAAATAGATGTTTTTTTATTTTTTACATTGAAAAATTTGGATTCAGACTATGTACTGTTGTGAAAATAGTTGTTATTGTATTATAACAAATTTTCTACTGCTTTCTATGAGTAAGATGCTGCTTTTTTTTTTTTTTTTTTTTATATTTAACACCATAATATATGCTTTGCAAATTTTTTTTAGAAACTTGCGCATACTTTGCAGTAGTCTCTTCCATTGAAGCTCGTTATAGGATTCAAGAAGAGACAGTCGCAACTAATAAAGGACTTGGCAATCGTCGTCTCTCGGTTCAGCACTCCATTGAATTATGTCCATGTGTTGTGCAACAAGAGAGTGGATTTGTTGAGACCCCCCTAACGAACAATTGGTAAAAACAATACAACATAATGAAGGTTTGGTTCTTGAAGAAAATTTGGCATGTGTGGGAGAAGTCTAAGGTTTACGTAGAGTTAATGTGGTAAGAATTTTGTTAATATAATTTTTTAATTGTTTTCTCAATTTAATAGTATTTCTTTATAATTTTTTTTGATATTGTGTCAAATAACTTAATATTTTTTATCTTCATATAAAGAATTGGCCAAAATTTGGTAGATTGATAATTATGAGATTATTCACCCTGATGATACCGAGAGTGTAATTAAGCACATTGAGCAAGGACCTGTTGTTGATTATTACAAGTTGCGCACATATCAACATAGTGGTTGCAGCAGGATGATTCGTAAGACACAAGCCAAAATGGAAAAACTTAAGGGATGGTACTCAGCTCTCATTCTCTATGATGTTAATTGGTCATGGATGAGAATGGCCAATTGGTAAACCATATGCAAAGTTTCAGAATAGCTATGGCACTGACGTGTGGATGAGATGGGACAGGAACAATTATGTTCGATACTTTGTGGAATATTTTTGTTCCTCTCTTAGCTAAATAAGGTAGTTAGCATTTTTGTTTTTGTTGTTTTGCAATTTAACTTTTTTTTAGCACAAATTTTGAAATCAAATCATTTCATCTACTACACTATAAAACTACCTAATCTTCTTTAACTTGTTGTGTAATATTGCAGGTGATTGTACATTTTGTGGCCCTCACTCTTGCAGGAGTGAATTACGAATTCGGCATCCGGTTGCTGGATATCAGGGTTGTCTTCCCACTAACAACACTGGTGCAAGGGGCATGTTGCAGAAAGTAGCATTTTACTCATAGAAAGTAGTAGAAAATTTGTTATAATACAATAACAACTATTTTCACAATTGTACGTAGTCCGAATCCAAATTTTTCAACGTAAAAAATAAAGAAAACATCTATTTTTCCTAAACCCATACCGTACTATCGTTGGTTTTGAACTTAAAAAATCACGCTACTGCACTCTTCTTAGGGGCATGTTGTTGATTTTTTGCTGGAGGGAGGAAAATGAGTAAGTTAGGTCGGTACTAGTTTTTCTCGAGGGAGCAAAATGAGTCCATTGGTAGGTACTGGTTATTACTGGAAATGTGGATAATAAGTGAGTTAGGTCTCTCGGCTCTAAGTAGAGGGAAAATGAGTTGGGTCACAGTTATTTGACACAATATCAAGAAAAATAATAAAGAAATACTAGTAAATTGAGAAAAAACAATTACAAAAAATTATATTAACAAAATTCATACCACATTAACTGTATGTAAACCTTGGACTTCTCCCACGTATGCCAAATTTTCTTCAAGAACCAGACCTTCATTATGTTGTATTGTTTCTACCAATTGTTCGTGAGGGGGGTCTCAACAAATCCACTCTCTTCTTGCACAACATATGGACATAATTCAATGGAGTGCTGAACCGAGAGACGACGATTGCCAAGTATTTTATTAGTTGCGATTGTCTCTTCTTGAATCCTACAACGAGCTTCAATGGAAGAGACTACTGCAAAGTATGCGCAAGTTTCTTAAATATAGAAAAAAGTGAAAAAGCAGCATCTTACACATAGAAAGTAGCAAAAAATTTGTTATAATACAATAACAACTATTTTCACAATAATATGTAGTCCGAATCCAAATTTTTCAACGTAAGAAATGAAGAAACATCTATTTTTCCTAAATCCATACCATATTGTCGCTGGTTTCGAGCTTAAAAAATCACGTTACTGCTCTCTTCTTAGGGGCATGTTGTTGGTTTTTGTTGGAGGGAGCAAAATGCGTACTAGTTTTTCTTGAGGGAGCAAAATGACTCGGTCGGTATTGGTTATTACTGGAAATGTGGATAATAAGTGAGTTAGGTCTCCTGGCTCTGAGTAGAGGGAAAATGAGTTGGGTCTCCCAGTTCTTAAGCCACACCATACCAGTGCTGTACTTCTAGAAAGAGAGAAAGTTCCAATATCCCTAACTTTCAGTCAAGATAGAAAGGGACTGAACGGTTAAGGATGTGGGAACTTTTTCTCTTTCAAGAAGTACAAAATAGCTAGGAGACCCAACCAACTCATCTTCCCCTCCCATAAAAAAAACAAGCAGTACAGTACCTTCTTCTGCTGAAAGGCTGGAAATCCAACTCACTTATTTTCCTCTGTTCCAGTAAAAACCAACAACAAATCTTTCGCAAATGGATTTGGTCATCAAAGGGCAGAGAGAGAAAGGGGGAATAAAGTGGGAAAACAAGTTGAAATCTGGAAAATCAAATCTGAATAAGGCACACACATACACGGAGAAAGAGCGAAAGAGAGTGACACAAAAGAAGAAAAAAAATAAAAATTGATGCACCCCAAATAATAAGAATAATAAAGTAAAACTACAAAACCCTAACCCTGAACCCCAAATCCGAGCCTCCATCCCTCGAGAACCAAAACAACAAAATTAAAATCGAAGCTTCTTTACCAGGGAAGCTTCTTCTTCTTGTTGCGATGGCTGGTTGTTTTACGGCGCTGTTTAAGGTTTGCGCGGCTACTTCAGAATGTGGGTACGACCTTGCCAGATCTCAGCTTAACACCGTCGCCACTCATCTTGCCCGGAAAGGGGGGGGAAGTTAGCTGTCGTGCCTAGTGATCCGGCGAGGTTTCTAGAGTTGAAAGAAAATAGGGAGAGCTTAGAGAAAGAAGACATGGGCGGAGAGAAAATTACCCTTGTATTTCCATGGAAATAATGCTACAGTAATTGAAAGCACCATATTTATACACGTGGTGTCTAAAGTCTGCCCAGACTTAATAATCAAAATGCACCGTATCATTCAACCATAGTTATTAACTATTAACCGCAAAGGTTGATATATCAGGTCTTACCAACCATCCAAATTAGAAACAAAAAGGAACGAATTTAGCAGTTATTAACGGAAATCACAACAAAATTTTTTCCTATTTAAAAATGCTATATCTAGTCCATGAAACATCAACCAATGTTTTTTGGAAATTGAGTTATAAGAAAATGTCTAGTTCTTCCATTGAACCATTATAGTAGAACTTGTATAACCGACTTATTAGGTTAATAAAGATTATTATAAATTTTGTAAGTATCTGGCCATATGATATTGTCAATGATAACTGAGACATCAATTATTACTATTACCTTACTAAATATTTTAATAAAAATATAAAAAAATTTAATGGATTAGTAATTTCTATGATGATCTCAATTTATATTTTTACAAAAATTCCAAAAAAGTCATAATATTTTGAAAACAACTTTAAATTCTTGCAAAGGTCATTAATACACAAAATTCAAGATATATTCAATTTAATATAGTTAAAGTATACTCAAATCTTTTCTCATTTGCAAATTGTTTGATTTTATGTTACTTTTTAAAGAGCTTTTATCTTAATAAGTTATTCACGTGTGAAATCTGTAAATTTGGGTGAAACTCCAGCTTATAAATTTGGTTGAGTAGCCCAAATTAACTAAGCACTACTATTATCAATCATAGTTATTTTATTAGAAAATCTAACTTTCAACTTTCAATTGCCTTTTTTTTTTCAAAATATTATTTGTTATTCTAAATGAGATTTGTTAAAAATATTTTTAAATTGTTTCATCTTTTAGAAGTATAATATGAAAAGTTTTGCATTTAAAACCTCTATATAAGATGTGTATGAAAAAATATACTTTTTGTCACTTTTATGTCTTATGGATTGTTATTGCAAGACACTACATATTTTAAGATTTTCTTAAAATTAACCTTGAAATTTGTATGAAATAAAAAAGTACTGGCAAGGAAGAAAATGAAGGAGTAGAAAAAGAGAAAAAAAAGAAATAAGAGAAAAAAATAAGCATACTACTTTTTAAAACTATTATTTATTTTTTTTGGTATATATTAAAAATACTAATATATATTTAAAATAAATGTAAATATCTACTAGAAATGTTTTAACCTTAATAATTAATGTCATATAAGAATATGTAATGAACTAATAATTATTCTACCATATTTTGGCGAGATAAGTTTAGCCTGGAAAAAAAATTTTCTCCGCACTTTATGTAAAATCATTATCATACATTATTGAATATTATTTTGAAAAAAAAAAAACTCAAAAAATACTAAAAGTGGCAAGGGCTTCGCGCCCAAGAGATGATGATCTTTTCGTCATTTTAACAATACTTCATGCCCTGCCCCCAATCATCTTACGATTGGATCAACTTAGGTCGGTCCAATGGAAGTCAAAGGTGGCCCAACTAAAATATAAATACCCGCCTGATTGCACAGCCCTCGAAGTTGCCTTAATGAAGTAAATAAAAAAAAAAAAAAATTTTTAAAAAGAGATTTTTTTTTTGTTTCCTGATAGCCCCTCTTTGGATAATATTATGAATTTTATTCATTTGCATTTTTGCACAGAGTTATCATATTAAACACTCATGTCTTCAACAAACCAAATCTCGCCAAGTCAACGAATCAAAGTAGGCACTACCATTAGTTAGAAGATGTAGCCCATACATCCATCAACATTGTCTAGAGTCCAACGGTGATTTTTATCCGTGGTCTCCATTTTACCGTTACATCTATATTTCGTGTATTTCAATAATTTTCAACATATTTTAAGTGTGACTAATTTTTGTGCCAAAATTTTCTCGTCGTTGATGAATAATGGGCAGTCTTCTCAACATTTTCGGTTATGTACTATGAATGGGCTATTCAATGGTGATTTGATTTCCGTGGATCTGTGAAGCAAGTTAGCTTTGTCAAACCTTCCAGCAATTACTTGCTATATGTCACAAACATCAATTTACAATGACATGATTTAGGTATTTTTGCATTAACGTTGTACATTCCCTAGTGTTTTTATAAATGATGAAAGCTACGATTGTGTTTAAGAGAGAGGAAAATGGAGATGGAAGAGGGAAAGTTATTTAACAATGTTTGATAATTGTTCCTATTTTTTTTCTAACAAAATCCACCGAAATATTTTTTTAATTCAATTTATAAATAAATAAATTTTGTATATAAATAAAAAATTTAATACGCCTCATGTTCCCACATCCCTAACACTCACGCTTTCTCTCTCAACAAGCACAACCTGCCTTACCAGGGAGACCCAAGCGCCGTTTGCTCAGGAAAAAACCAATACCAACCACTTTTATTAGCAAAAACCACCAGTGAAATACAAGGGTAATTTTCTCTCCGCCCATGTCTTCTTTCTCTAAGCTCTCCCTCTTTTCTTTCAACTCTAGTATGCTTATTTTTTTCTCTTATTTCTTTTTTTTCTCGTTTTCTACTCCTTCATTTTCTTTCTTGCCAGTACTTTTTTATTTCATACAAATTTCAAAGTTAATTTTAAGAAAATCTTCAAATATGTAGTGTCTTGCAATAACAAGCCATAAGACATAAATAAAATTTCAAAGCAATGAGCAAAGTATGCACAAGATTCTGAAAAATAAATTTCAAAGCAAATATTATGCTGTTAAATATATAATAAATAAATAAATAAAAGAGCAGCATCTTACTCATAGAACAGTAACAACTATTTTCACAACAGTAAGTATATAACCCAAAAATTTTTCAACGTAAAAAATGAAGAAACATCTATTTTTTTGCTAAACCCATACTGTATTGTCGCTGGTTTCCGAGCTTCAAAAATCACGCTACTACCATCTGAGAGGTGTTGATCCTCTCATGAAAAAATCAGTTGTTGCTCTCTTCTTGAGGGCATGGTGCTGGTTTTTGCTAGAGGGAGGAATATGAGTGAGTTGGGTCGAGTTGGGTGGGTGGTTTTTTTTTGCTGAAAAAAGTGAGTTTGGTCGAGTTGGCTAAGTTTTTTTTTTTTTGCAGGAAGGATGGTGGGTGCTAGTTTTTTACTTGTGAATTTTGGTGAAAAGGGTGGTTTTTACTGGTGGTTTTTGCTAATAAATGTGGTCGGTATTGGTTTTTTCCTGAGCAGACGGCGCTTGGGTCTCCCTGGTAAGGTAGGCTGCACTTCTTGAGAGAGAGAAAATGTGAGGGTTAGGGATGTGTGAACAACATGAGGCGTATTAAATTTTTTTATTTATATACAGAATTTATTTATTTATAAATTGAATTAAAAAAGAAAATATTTCAGTGCATTTTGTAAGAAAAAAATAGGAACAATTATCAAACATTATTAAAGAACGATTCCCTCTTCCGTCTACATTTTCCTCTCTCTTAAACACAATCGTAGCTTTCATCATTTATAAGAAAAACACTAGGGAATGTACAACGTTATAAAAACACATGACATACTTCAATTGCATGCCACAGGTCTATAAAATTTGTTCCCAAAAAGTAATTTCACTGTCCAAATTGTTTTAAAAATTTAAGGATTTGTTATCTAAAAAATTAAAAATTGGCCACATCATTGTACTTTTGTGAGGTGGGATCATTTAAAGTCAGCCTCCAAAGGTTGGCACTTTTATGAATGGTCTGCATTTTACCGTTACATCTATATTTTTTGTGTATTTCTATAATTTTCAACAAATTTTAAGTGTGACTAATTGTTGTGCCAAAATTTTATTGTCATTGATGAATAATGGGCAGTCTTCTCAACATTTTCGGTTATGTACTGCGAATGGGCTATCCAGTGGTGATTTGATTCTCGTGGATCTGTGAAGCAAGTTAGCTTTGTGAAACCTTCCAGCAATTACTTGCTATATGTCACAAACATCAATTTACGATGACATGATTTAGTTATTTTTGTATTAACGTTGTACATTCCCTAGTGTTTTTTTTTATAAATGATGAAAGCTATGATTGTGTTTAAGAGAGAGGAAAATGCAGATTGAAGTGGGAACGTTATTTAACAATGTTTGATAATTGTTCCTATTTTTTTCTAACAAAATGCACCGAAATATTTTCTTTTTTTAATTCAATTTATAAATAAATAAATTCTGTATATAAAAAATAAAAAATTTAATACGCCTGATGTTGTTCCCACATCCCTAACACTGACGCTTTCTCTCTCAAGAAGCATAGCTTGCCTTTCCAGGGAGACCCAAGCACCGTCTGCTCAGGAAAAAACCAATACCGACCACTTTTATTAGCAAAAACCACCAGTAAAACCACCCCTTTTCAGCAGAAATCCCAAGTAAAAACCAGCACCCACCATCCTTCCTGCAAAAACCACTTAGCCAACTCGACCCAACTCACTTTTTAGCACGACCCACCCAACTGGCCCCAACTCACTCATATTCCTCCCTCTAGCAAAAACCAACAACATGCCCTCAGGAGAGCAACAACTGTTTTTTTCATGGGAGGATCGAGGACTCTCAGATGGTAGTAGCATGATTTTTGAAGCTCGGAACCAGCGACACTACGGTATGGGTTTAGCAAAAATAGACATTTCTTCATTTTTTACGTTGAAAAATTTGGATTATACTTACTGTTGTGAAAATAGTTGTTACTGTTCTCAGGGGTGGGGGCTCGGATTTGGCTTCCAGGGTTAGGGTTTTGTAATTTTCCTTTATTGTTCTTTATTCTTTGGGGTGCATCAATTTTTATTTTCTTTTTCTTTTGTGTGCCTCTTTTTCGCTCTTTCTCCGTGCATGTATGTGCCTTATTCAGATTTGATTTTCCAGCTTTCAACTTGTTTTCCCACTTTATGCCCCATTTCTCTCTCTGCCCTCCGATTACCAAATCCATTCGCGGATGATTTGGACTGCACATTTTCTAAAGGGAGGAAAATGAGTGAGTTGGATCGGTACTGGTTTTTGCTGGAAGGGAAGAAATGAATGTGTTGGTTCGGTGCTGGTTTTTACTGGAAGAGAGGAAAATAAGTGAGTTGGATTTCTGGCCTTTCAGCAGAAGGTACTGTGTTGCTTGTTTTTGCTGGGAGGGAAGATGAGTTGGGTATCCCAGTTATTTTGTACTTCTTGAAAGAGAAAAAGTTCCCACATCCTTAACTGTTCAGTTGCTTTCTATCTTGACTGACAGTTAGGGATATTGGAACTTTCTCTCTTTCTAGAAGTACAGCACCGGTACCCAACTCATTTTCCGTCTACTCAGAGTGGGTAGACCTAACTCACTTATTATCCACATTTCTAGAAATAACCAGTACCGACCAACGGACTCATTTTGCTCCCTCGAGAAAAACTAGTACCCATTTTGCTCCCTCCAGAAAAACTAGTACCAACCTAACTTACTCATTTTCCTCCCTTGAACAAAAATCAACAACATGCCCCTAAGAAGAGAGCAGTAGCGTGATTTTTTAAGTTCGAAACCAGCGATAGTACGGTATGGGTTTAGGAAAAATAGATTTTTTTATTTTTTACATTTAAAAATGTGGATTCGGAGTACGTACTATTGTGAAAATTGTTGTTATTGTATTATAACAAACTTTTCTGCTACTTTCTCTAAGTAAGATGCTGCTTTTTTTTTTTTTTTTTTATATTTAACAGCATAATATATGCTTTGCAATTTTTTTTTTTAAGAAACTTGCGCATACTTTTTGTAGTAGTTTCTTCCATTGAAGCTCGTTGTAGGATTCAAGAAGAGACAGTCGCAACTAATAAAGGACTTGGCAATCATCATCTCTCGGTTTCAGCACTCCATTGATATAAAGTATGCACACACACATACAGGGGAAAAAGAGCGAAAGAGAGGCACACACATTTTTTTTTTAATAAAAAGATATAAAAAAAGATTTAAAGGATGAGTAATTTCTATAATAATCTCAATTTATATTTTTACAAAAATTCCAAATGTGCTGAATGTGCTGAATTACCCTCTCGGTAATAATCTCATAATTATCAATCTTGCCAAATTTTGGCCAATCCTATATGAAGACAAAAAAAAAAATATAAGTTACTTGACACACAAAAAAAAAAAAAAAAACTAAGTAAAAAAATTGAGAAAAAAAAATACAAAATTATATGAAAAAAAAATGCGGACCACCTTAACTGTATGTAAGCCTTGCACTTCTCCCGCATATTCCAAATTCTCTTCAAGGACCAGGCCTTCATTATGTTGTATTGCTTTTACCAATTGTTAATGTGGTATTAATTTTGTTAATATAATTTTGTAATTATTTTCTCAATTTACTAGTATTTCTTTATTATTATTATTTTTTGATATTGTGTCAAATAACTTAATATTTTTTATCTACATATAAAGAATTGGCCAAAATTTGGTAGATTGATAATTATGAGATTATTCACCCTGATGATAATGCGAGTGTAATTAAGCACATTGAGCAAGGACCTGTTGTTGGCTATTACAAGTTGCACACAAATCAACACAGTGATTGTAGCAGGATGATTCGTAAGACACGAGGCAAAATGGAAAAATATAAAAGATGGTACTCAACTCTCGTATTCTATGATGTTAATTGGTCATGGGCGAGAATGGCCAACTGGTAAACCATATGCAAAGTTTCAGAACAGCTATGGCACTGATGGTGGATGAGATGGGACAGGAACTATAATGTTTGATACTTTGTGGAATATTTTTGTTCCTCTCTTAGTTAAATAAGGTAGTTAGCATTTTTGTTTTTGTTGTTTTGCAATTTAACTTTTTTTTTTCACAATTTTTGGAATCAAATCATTTCAACTACTACACCATAAAATTGTCTAATCTTATGTAATTTGTTGTGTAATTTTGCAAGTGATTGTACATTTTATGGCCCTCACTCTTGCAAGAGTGAGTTACGAATTCAGCATCCAATCACTGGATATTAGGGTTGTCTTCCTGCTAACAACGCTAGCAACATGCCCCTTGCACTAGCGTTGTTAGTTGGAAGACAACCCTAATATCCAACAACCGAATGCCAAATTCGTTATTCACTCCTGCAAGAGAGAGGGCCACAAAATGTACAATTACTTGCAAAATTACACAACAAATTACAAAAAATTAGGCAGTTTTATAGTGTAGTAGTTGAAATGATTTGAATCCAAAAATTGTGCAAAAAAAAAGGTTAAATTGCAAAACAACAAAAACAAAAATGTTAACTACCTTATTTAGCTAAGGGAGGAACAAAAATATTCCATAAAGTATCGAACATTATAGTTCCTGTCCCATCTCATCCACCATCAGTGCCATAGCTGTTCTGAAACTTTGCATATGGTTTGCCAATCATTCTCACCGATGACCAATAAACATCATAGAATACGAGAGTTCAGTACCATCTCTTAAGTTTTTCCATTTTGCCTTGCGTCTTATGAATCATCCTGCTGCAATCACTGTGTTGATTTGTGCGCAACTTGTAATAGCCAACAACAGGTCCTTGCTTAATGTGCTTAATTACACTCTCATTATCATCAAGGTGAATAATCTCATAATTATCAATCTACCAAAATTTGACCAATTCTTTATATGAAGATAAAAAATATTAAGTTATTTGACACAATATCAAAAAAAAAAAAAAAAAAGAAATACTAGTAAATTGAGAAAACAATTACAAAATTATATTAACAAAATTCTTACCACATTAACTCTATGTAAACCTTAGACTTCTCCCACGTATGCCAAATTTTCTTCAAGAACCAAACCTTCATTATGTTGTGTTGTTTTTACCAATTGTTCGTGAAGGAGGTCTCAACAAATCCACTCTCTTGTTGCACAACATATGGAGATAATTCAATGGAGTGCTGAACCAAGAGAAGACGATTGTGAAGACCTTTATTAGTTGTCACTGTCTCTTCTTGAACCCTACAACGAGCTTCAATGGAAGAGACTACTGCAAAGTATGCGCATGTTTCTTAAAAAAAATTGCAAAGCATATATTATGCTGTTAAATATAAAAAAAAAATGAAAAAGCAGCATCTTACTCATAAAAAGTAGTAGAAAATTTGTTATAATACAATAACAACTATTTTCACAACAGTACATAGTCCGAATCAAAATTTTTCAACGTAAAAAATGAAAAAACATCTATTTTTCCAAAACCCATACCGTACTGTCACTGGTTTCTAGCTTAAAAAATCATGCTAATGCTCTCTTCTTAGGGGCATGTTGTTGGTTTTTGTTGGAGGGAGGAAAATGAGTAAGTTGGGTTGGTACTAGTTTTTCTGGAGGGAGCAAAATGTGTACTAGTTTTTCTTGACGGAGCAAAAAAAGACTCGGTCGGTACTTGTTATTACTGGAAATGTGGATAATAAGTGAGTTAGGTCTCCTGGCTCTGAGTAGAGGGAAAATGAGTTGGGTCTCCCAATTCTTAAGCCACACAATACCGGTGCTGTACTTCTAGAAAGACAGAGAGTTCCAATATCCCTAACTGTCAGTCAAGATAGAAAGGGACTGAACAGTTAAGGATGTGGGAACTTTTTCTCTTTCAAGAAGTACAAAATAGCCGGGAGTCCCAACTCATCTTCCCTCCCAGCAAAAACAAGCAGTACAGTACCTTCTATTGAAAGGCTGGAAATCCAACTCTCTTATTTTCCTCTCTTCCAGTAAAAACCAGCACCAAATCTTCCGCGAATGGATTTGGTCATCGGAGGGCAGAGAGAGAAAGGCGGCATAAAGTGGGAAAACAAGTTGAAATCTGGAAAATCAAATCTGAATAAGGCACACACATACAGGGAGAAAGAGCGAAAGAGAGGCACACACATATTTTTTTAATAAAGATATAAAAAAGATTTAAAGGATGAGTAATTTCTATAATAATCTCAATTTATATTTTTACAAAAATTCCAAATGTGCTGAATGTGCTGAATTACCCTCTCGGTAATAATCTCATAATTATCAATCTTGCCAAATTTTGGCCAATCCTATATGAAGACAAAAAAAAATATAAGTTACTTGACACAATAAAAAAAAAAAAACTAGTAAATTGAGAAAAAAAAATACAAAATTATATTGAAAAAATGCGGACCACCTTAACTGTATGTAAGCCTTGCACTTCTCCCGCATATTCCAAATTCTCTTCAAGGACCAGGCCTTCATTATGTTGTATTGCTTTTACCAATTGTTAATGTGGTATTAATTTTGTTAATATAATTTTGTAATTATTTTCTCAATTTACTAGTATTTCTTTATTATTATTATTTTTTGATATTGTGTCAAATAACTTAATATTTTTTATCTACATATAAAGAATTGGCCAAAATTTGGTAGATTGATAATTATGAGATTATTCATTCCCTGATGATAATGCGAGTGTAATTAAGCACATTGAGCAAGGACCTGTTGTTGGCTATTACAAGTTGCACACACAAATCAACACAGTGATTGTAGCAGGATGATTAGTAAGACACGAGGCAAAATGGAAAAAACATAAAAGATGGTACTCAACTCTCGTATTCTATGATGTTAATTGGTCATGGGCGAGAATGGCCAACTGGTAAACCATATGCAAAGTTTCAGAACAGCTATGGCACTGACGGTGGATGAGATGGGACAGGAACTATAATGTTTGATACTTTGTGGAATATTTTTGTTCCTCTCTTAGTTAAATAAGGTAGTTAGCATTTTTGTTTTTGTTGTTTTGCAATTTAACTTTTTTTTTTTCACAATTTTTGGAATCAAATCATTTCAACTACTACACCATAAAACTGTCTAATCTTATGTAATTTGTTGTGTAATTTTGCAAGTGATTGTACATTTTGTGGCACACAAAATGGAGAAAGAGCGAAAAAGAGGCACACAAAAGAAAAAGAAAATAAAAATTGATGCACCCCAAATAATAAGAATAATAAAGGAAAATTACAGAACCCTAACCCTGGAAGCCAAATCCGAGCCCCTACCCCCGAGAAACAAAACAACAAAATTAAAATCGAAGCTTATTTACCGGGGAAGCTGCTGCTTTTAGAACAGTAACAACTATTTTCGCAACAGTACGTATAACCCAAATTTTTCAATGTAAAAAATGATGAAATGTCTATTTTTGCTAAATCCATACCGTATTGTTGCTGGTTCCAAGCTTAAAAAATCACGCTACTACCGTCTGAGAGTCTCCCATGAAAAAATCAGCTGTTGCTATCTTGAGGGCATGTTGCTGGTTTTTGCTAGAGGGAGGAATATGAGTGAGTTAGGTCCAGTTGGGTGGGTGGTTTTTGCTGAAAAGTGAGTTGGGTCGAGTTGGCTAAGTGGTTTTTGCAGGAAGGATAGTGGGTGCTGGTTTTTAGTTGGGATTTCTACTAAAAAGGGTGGTTTTACTGGTGGTTTTTGCTAATAAAAGTGGTTGGTATTGGTTTTTTCCTGAGAAGACGGCGCTTGGGTCTCCCTGGTAAGGCAGGCTGTGCTTGTTGAGAGAGAAAGCGTGAGTGTTAGGCATGTGGGAACATGAGGCGTATTAAATTTTTTATTTATATACAGAATTTATTTATTTATAAATTGAATTAAAAAAAATATTTCGGTGGATTTTGTTAGAAAAAAAATAGGAACAATTATCAAACATTGTTAAATAACGTTCCGTCTTCCATCTCCATTTTCCTCTCTTAAACACAATCGTAGCTTTCATCATTTATCAAAACACTAGGGAATGTACAACGTTAATGCAAAAATACCTAAATCATGTCATCGTAAATTGATGTTTGTGACATATAGCAAGTAATTGCTGGAAGGTTTCACAAAGCTAACTTGCTTCATAGATCCACGGGAATCAAATCACCATTGAATAGCCCATTCATAGTACATAACCGAAAATGTTGAGAAGACTGCCCATTATTCATCAACGATGAGAAAATTTTGGCACAAAAATTAGTCACGCTTAAAATATGTTGAAAATTATTGAAATACACGAAATATAGATGTAACGGTGAAATGGAGACCACGCATAAAAATCACCATTGGACTCTAGACAATGTTGATGGATGTATGGGCTACATCTTCTAACTAATGGTAGTGCCTACTTTGATTCGTTGACTTGGCGAGATTTGGTCTGTTGAAGACATGAGTGTTTAATATGATAACTCTGTGCAAAAATGCAAATGAATAAAATTCATAATATTATCCAAAGAGGGGCTATCAGGAAACAAAAAAAAATCTCTTTTTAAAATTTTTTTCTTTATTACTTCATTAAGGCAACTTCAAGGGCTGTGCAATCAGGCGGGTATTTATATTTTAGTTGGGCCACCTTTGACTTCCATTGGACCGACCTAAGTTGATCCAATCGTAAGATGATTGGGCAGGGCATGAAGTATTGTTAAAATGACGAAAGATCATCTCTTGGGCGCGAAGCCCTTGCCACCTTTAGTAGCAGATTTTTGAGTTTTTTTGATTCAAAATAATATTCAATAATGTATGATAATGATTTTACATAAAGTGCGGAGAAAATTTTTCTCCAGGCTAAACTTATCCCGCCAAAATATGGTAGGTAGAATAATTATTAGTTCATTACATATTCTTATATGACATTAATTATTAAGGTTAAACATTTCTAGTAGATATTTACATTTATTTTAAATATATATTAGTATGTTTTTTTAATATATACCAAAAAATAAATAATAGTTTTTAAATAAGTAGTATGCTTTTTTTTTTCTCTTATTTCTTTTTTTTTCTCTTTTTCTACTCCTTCATTTTCTTCCTTGCCAGTACTTTTTTTTTTTCATACAAATTTCAAAGTTAATTTTTAAGAAAATCTTTAAAATATGTAGTGTCTTGCAATAACAAGCCATAAGACATAAAAGTGACAAAAAGTATATTTTTCATACACATCTTTATATAGAGGTTTTAAATGCAAAACTTTTCATATTATACTTCTAAAAGATGAAACAATTTAAAAATATTTTAACAAATCTCATTTAGAATAACAAATAATATTTTGAAAAAAAAAAAGGCAATTGAAAGTTGAAAGTTAGATTTTCTAATAAAATAATTATGATTGATAATAGTAGTGCTTAGTTTAATTTGGGCTACTCAACCAAATTTATAAGCTGGAGTTTCACCCAAATTTACAGATTTCACGTGAATAACTTATTAAGATAAAAGCTCTTTAAAAAGTAACATAAAATCAAACAATTTGCAAATGAGAAAATATTTGAGTATACTTTAACTATATTAAATTGAATATATCTTGAATTTCGTGTATTAATGACCTTTGCAAGAATTTAAAGTTGTTTTCAAAATATTATGACTTTTTGGAATTTTTGTAAAAATATAAATTGAGATCATCATAGAAATTACTAATCCATTAAATTTTTTTATATTTTTATTAAAATATTTAGTAAGGTAATAGTACTAATTGATGTCTCAGTTATCATTGACAATATCATATGGCCAGATACATACAAAATTTTTAATAATCTTTATTAACCTAATAAGTTATACAAGTTCTACTATAATGGTTCAATGGAAGAACTAGACATTTCTTACAACTCAATTTCCAAAAACATTGGTTGATGTTTCATGGACTAGATATAGCATTTTTAACAGGAAAAAATTTTGTTGTGATTCCGTTAATAACTACTAAATTTGTTCCTTTTGTTTCTAATTTGGATGGTTGGTAAGACCTGATATATCAACCTTTGCGGTTAATAGTTAATAACTATGGTTGAATGATACGGTGCATTTTGATTATTAAGTCTGGGCAGACTTTAGACACCACGTGTATAAATATGGTGCTTTCAATTACTGTAGCATTATTTCCATGGAAATACAAGGGTAATTTTCTCTCCGCCCATGTCTTCTTTCTCTAAGCTCTCCCTCTTTTCTTTCAACTCTAGAAACCTCACCGGACCACTAGGCACGACAGCTAACTTCCCCCTTTTCCGACAAGATGAGTGGCGACGGTGTTAAGCTGAGATCTGGAAAGGTCGTACCCACATTCTAAAGCAGCTGCGCAAACCTTAAACAGCGCCGTAAAACAACCAGCCATCGTAACAAGAAGAAGAAGCTTCCCTGGTAAAGAAGCTTCGATTTTAATTTTGTTGTTTTGGTTCTCGAGGGGTGGAGGCTCGGATTTAGGGTTCATGGTTAGGGTTTTGTAGTTTTCCTTTATTATTCTTATTATTTGGGGTGCATCAATTTTTTTTTTCTTGTTCTTTTTTGTGCCTCTCTTTCGCTCTTTCTCCGTGTATGTGTGTGCCTTATTCAGATTTGATTTTCCAGATTTCAACTTGTTTTCCCACTTTATTCCACCTTTCTCTCTCTGCCCTCCCATGACCAAATCCATTTGCGGAAGATTTGTGGTTGGTTTTTACTGGAAGAGAGGAAAATAAGTGAGTTGGATTTCCGGCCTTTCAGCAGAAGGTACTGTACTGCTTGTTTTTTATGGGAGGGGAGATGAGTTGGGTCTCCCGACTATTTTGTACTTCTTGAAAGAGAAAAAGTTCCCACATCCTTAACCGTTCAGTCCCTTTCTATCTTGACTGAAAGTCAGGGATATTGGAACTTTCTCTCTTTCTAGAAGTACAGCACTGGTATGGTGTGGCTTAAGAACTGGGAGACCCAACTCATTTTCCCTCTACTCAGAGCCAGGAGACCTAACTCACTTATTATCCACATTTTCAGTAATAACCAATACCGACCGAGTCATGTTGCTCCCTCAAGAAAAACTAGTATGCATTTTGCTCCCTCTAGAAAAACTAGTACCGACCCAACTTACTCATTTTCCTCCCTCCAACAAAAACCAACAACATGCCCCTAAGAAGAGAGCAATAACGTGATTTTTTAAGCTTGAAACCAGCGACAATACGGTATGGATTTAGGAAAAATAGACGTTTCTTCATTTCTTACGTTGAAAAATTTGGATTCGGACTACGTATTGTTGTGAAAATAGTTGTTATTGTATTATAACAAATTTTCTGCTACTTTCTATGAGTAAGATGCTGCTTTTTCACTTTTTTCCATATTTAACAGCATAATATAGGCTTTGTAATTTGTTTTAAGAAACTTGTGCATACTTTGCAGTAGTCTCTTCCATTGAAGCTCGTTGTAGGATTCAAGAAGAGACAATCGCAACTAATAAAGTACTTGGCAATCGTCGTCTCTCGGTTCAGCACTCCATTGAATTATGTCCCTATGTTGTGCAACAAGAGAGTGGATTTGTTGAGACCCCCCTCACGAACAATTGGTAGAAACAATACAACATAATGAAGGTCTGGTTCTTGAAGAAAATATGGCATACGTGGGAGAAGTCCAAGGTTTACATACAGTTAATGTGGTATGAATTTTGTTAATATATTTTTGTAATTGTTTTCTCAATTTACTAGTATTTCTTTATTATTTTTCTTGATATTGTGTCAAATAACTGTGACCCAACTCATTTTCCCTCTACTTAGAGCCGGGAGACCTAACTCACTTATTATCCACATTTCCAGTAATAACCAGTACCTACCAATGGACTCATTTTGCTCCCTCGAGAAAAACTAATACCCATTTTGCTCCCTCTAGAAAAACTAGTACCGACCTAACTTACTCATTTTCCTCCCTCCAACAAAACTCAACAACATGCCCCTAAGAAGAGTGCAGTAGCGTGATTTTTTAAGTTCGAAACCAACGATAGTACGGTATGGGTTTAGGAAAAATAGATGTTTTCTTTATTTTTTACGTTGAAAAATTTGGATTCGGACTACGTACTATTGTGAAAATAGTTGTTATTGTATTATAACAAATTTTCTGCTACTTTCTATGAGTAAAATGCTACTTTCTGCAACATGCCCCTTGCACTAGTGTTGTTAGTGGGAAGACAACCATGATATCCAGCAACCGAATGCTGAATTCATAATTCACTCCTGCAAGAGTGAGGGCCACAAAATGTACAATCACCTGCAATATTACACAGCAAGTTAAAGAAGATTAGGCAGTTTTATAGTGTAGTAGTTGAAATGATTTGATTTCAAAATTTGTGCTAAAAAAAAGTTAAATTGCAAAACAACAAAAACAAAAATGCTAACTACCTTATTTAGCTAAGAGAGGAACAAAAATATTCCACAAAGTATCGAACATAATTGTTCCTGTCCCATCTCATCCACCATCAGTGCCATAGCTGTTCTGAAACTTTGCATATGGTTTACCAATTGGCCATTCTCATCCATGACCAATTAACATCATAGAATATGAGAGCTGAGTACCATCCCTTAAGTTTTTCCATTTTGCCTTGTGTCTTACGAATCATCCTGCTGCAATCACTATGTTTATATGTGCGCAACTTGTAATAGCCAACAATAGTTCCTTGCTCAATGTGCTTAATTACACTCTCGGTATCATCAGGGTGAATAATCTCATAATTATCAATCTACCAAATTTTGGCCAGTTCTTTATATGAAGATAAAAAAATATTAAGTTATTTGACACAATATCAAAAAAAATTATAAAGAAATACTATTAAATTGAGAAAACAATTAAAAAATTATATTAACAAAATTCTTACCACATTAACTCTACGTAAACCTTAGACTTCTCCCACACATGCCAAATTTTCTTCAAGAACCAAACCTTCATTATGTTGTATTGTTTTTACCAATTGTTCGTTAGGGGGGTCTCAACAAATCCACTCTCTTGTTGCACAACACATGGACATAATTCAATGGAGTGCTGAACCGAGAGACGACGATTGCCAAGTCCTTTATTAGTTGCGACTGTCTCTTCTTGAATCCTATAACGAGCTTCAATGGAAGAGACTACTGCAAAGTATGCGCAAGTTTCTTAAAAAAATTTGCAAAGCATATATTATGGTGTTAAATATATAAAAAAAAAAGAAAAAAGCCGCATCTTACTCATAGAAAGTAGTAGAAAATTTGTTATAATACAATAACAACTATTTTCACAACAGTACATAGTCTGAATCCAAATTTTTCAGCGTAAAAAATAAAAAAATATCTATTTTTCCTAAACCCCCATACCGTACTGTCGCTGGTTTCGAGCTTAAAAAATCACGCTACTGCTCTCTTCTTAGGGGCATGTTGTTGGTTTTTCTTGGAGGGAGGCAAATGAGTAAGTTGGGTCGATACTAGTTGTTTTGGAGGGAGCAAAATGGGTGCTAGTTTTTCTCGAGGGAGCAAAATGAGTCGGTCGGTACAGGTTATTTCTGGAAATGTGGATAATAAGTGAGTTGGGTCTCCCGGCTCTGAGTAAAGGGAAAATGAGTTGGGTCTCCTAGTTCTTAAGCCACACAGTACCGGTACTGTACTTGTAGAAAGAGAGAAAGTTCCAATATCCCTCACCGTCAGTCAAGATAGAAAGCGACTGAACAGTTAAGGATGTGGGATCTTTTTCTCTTTCAAGAAGTACAAAATAGCCGGGAGACCAACTCATCTTCCCTCCAAGCAAAAACAAGCAGTACAGTACCTTCTGCTGAAAGAAGGGTAATCCAACTCACTTATTTTCCTCTGTAAAAACCAGCACCGAACCAACTCATTCATTTCCTCCCTTCCAGCCAAAACCAGTACCGACCCAACTCACTCATTTTCCTCCCTCCAGAAAATGTGCTGTCCAAATCTTCCGCGAATGGATTTGGGCATCGGAGGGCAGAGAGAGAAAGGGAGCATAAAGTGGGAAAACAAGTTGAAATATGGAAAATGAAATCTGAATAAGGCACACACATACACAGAGAAAGAGCGAAAAAAGAGGCACACAAAAGAAAAAGGAAAAATACAGAACCCTAACCTTAGATCCCAAATCCAAGTCCCCACCCCCCGAGAACCAAAACAACAAAATTAAAATCGAAGCTTATTTACCAGGAAGCTCCTTCTTGTTGTTGCGACGGCTGGTTGTTTTACGGCGCAGTTTAAGGTTTGGGCGGCTACTTCGGAATGTGGGTACGACCTTGCCAAATCTCAGCTTAACACCGTCGCCACTCATCTTGCCGGAAAAGGGGGAAGTTAGCTGTCCCGCCTAATGGTCTGGCAAGGTTTATAGAGTTGAAAGAAAAGAGGGAGAGCTTAGAGAAAGAAGACATGGGCAGAGAGAGAAGAATGCACCATATTTATTCACGTGGTGTCTAAAGTCTGCCCAGACTTAATAATCAAAACGCACCGTATCATTCAACCATATTGAATATTTTCCCTTGGGATAAGTTTAGCCTGGTAGAAAATATTTCTATTGAGCAACGACCTGTTGTTGGCTACTACAAGTTGCATAAAAAGCAAGGCAGTGATGGCAGCAGGATGATCGGTAAGACACAAGGAAAACTAAAACATGATAGAGATTGTAGTCAACTCTCTCATTTTGTGATGTTCATTGGTCATGGGTGAGAATGGCCAACTAGTAAACCATATGCAAAGTTTCAGAACAGCTATGGCACTAAACGTGGATGGGATGGGACAGCAACTATAATGTTCGATGCTTTGTGAATATTTTTGTTCCTCTCTTATCTAAATAAGGTTGCTCCCATTTTTGTTTTTGTTTTATTGCAATTTATTATTTTTTTCACAATCTTTGGAATCAAATGATTTCAACTACTACACCGTAAAACCACCTAATTTTCTGTAATTTGTTGTGTGGTTTTGTAGGTGATTGTATATTTTGTGGCCCTAGCTCTTGCAAGAGTGAATTAGGAATTTGGCATCCGTTTGGTGGATATCAGGGTTGTCTTCCCGCTAACAACGCTAGTGCAAGGGACAATTGATGGATGGTAACTACGTTTCATATAATATTGAACAATTTTTAACATTTATGTTGTTTCCTGGACAAGGGCATTGTTATGGTCATTTGCTTTTCTCTTGATTTGCGCTTAAGGTCATCACTTGCATGTATATATAATATCTGAAGCAAGTTGGCTTCCCAAGTTCTTTTGTTTGTAAGACCTTCCACCGCCCCCTGGGTCAGTCGGTCTCTTGGACTCTGGATGGATGTATGGGCTATATCTTCTAACTAATGGTAGTGCCTACTTTGATTCGTTGACTTGGCGAGATTTGGTTTGTTGATGAAATGAGTGATTAATATGATAACTCTGAGCAAAAATGCAAATGAATAAAATTCATAGTCGTATCCAAAGAGGGGCCATTAGGAAACAAAAAGAAATCTCTTTTTAACATTTTTTTCTTTATTACTTTATTAAGGCGGCTTTGAGGGCTGTGCAATTAGGTGGGTATATATATTTTAGTTGGGCCACCTTTGACTTCCATTGGACCCGACCTGAGCTGATCCAAATGTAAGATGATTGGGCTAGGCATGAAGTATTGTTAAAATGACAAAAGATCCTCTCTTGCGTGTGAAGCCCTTGCCACCTCTAGTAGCAAATTTTTGAGTGGTTTTGATTCAAAATAATATTCAATAATGTTTGATAATGTTTTTACATAAAGTGCAGAGAAAATTTTCCACCAGGCTAAACTTATCCCACCAAAATATGGTAGAATAATTATTAATTTATTACGTATTCTTCTATGACATTAATTATTAAGGTTAAACATTTCTAGTAGATATTTACATTTATTTTAAATATATATTAGTATTTTTAATATATACCAAAAAAAAAATAATAGTTTCACATAAGTAGTATGCTTATTTTTTTATTTATCTTTTTTTTTTCTCTTATTTCTTACTTTTTTCTCTTTTTCTTCTCTTTCATTTTCTTCCTTGCCAGTACTTTTTGATTTCATACAAATTTCAAGGTTAATTTTAAGAAAAATCTAAAATATGTAGCCTCTTGCAATAACAAGCCATCACACATAAAAGTGACAAAAAGTGTATTTTCCATACACACCTTATATAGAAGTTTTAAGTGCAAAACTTTTCATATTATACTTTTAAAACATGAAACAATTTTAAAATATTTTAACAAATCTCATTTAGAATAACAATTAATATTTTGAAAAAAAAAAAGGAAATTGAAAGTTTAAAGTTTGTTTGGACTACTCAAACAAATTTATAAGTTGGAGTTTCACCCCAAATTTACAGATTTCACGTGAATAACTTATTAAGATAAAAGCTCTTTAAGAAGTAACATAAAATCAAACAATTTGCAAATGAGAAAAGATTTGAGTATACTTTCACTATATTAAATTAAATATATCTTGAATTTCATGTATTAATGACATTTGCAAGAATTTAAAGTTTTCAAAATATTATGACTTTTTTTTGGAATTTTTATAAAAATATAAATTGTGATCATCATAGAAATTACTCATCCATTAAATTTATTTGTATCTTTATTAAAATGTTTAGTAGGGCAATAGTACTAATTGATGTTTCAGTTATTATCATTGACAATATCATATAGCCAGATACTTACAAAATTTATAATTATCTTTATTAACCTAATGAGTAGGTTATTCAAGTTCTACTATAATGGTTCAATGGAAGGACTAGACATTTCTTATAACTCAATTCCCAAAAACATTGGTTGAAGTTTCATGGACTAGATATAGCATTTTTAATAGGAAAAAATTTTGTTGTGATTTCATTAATAACTGCTAAATTCGTTCCTTTTGTTTCTAATTTGGATGGTTGGTAAGACCTGATATATCAACCTTTGCAGTTAATAGTTAATAACTATGGTTGAATGATACGGTGCTTTTTGATTATTAAGTCTGGGCAGACTTTAGACACCACGTGTATAAATAAGGTGCTTTCAATTATTGTAGCATTATTTCCATGGAAATACAAGGGTAATTTTGTCTCCCCATGTCTTCTTTCTCTAAGCTCTCCCTCTTTTCTTTCAACTCTAGAAACCTCGCTAGACCACTCGGTGCGACAGCTAACTTCCCCCATTTATGGCAAGATGAGTGGCGATAGTGTTAAGCTGAGATCTGGCAAGGTCGTACCCACATTCCGAAGCAACCACCCAAACCTTAAACGTCGTCGTAAAACAACCAGTCGTCGCAAGAAGAAGAAGAAGAAGCTTCGCTGGTAAATAAGCTTCGATTTTAATTTTGTTGTTTTGGTTCTCGGGGGGTGGGGGCTCGGATTTGGGGTCCAGAGTTACGGTTCTGTATTTTTCCTTTATTATTCTTATTATTTGGGGTGCATCAATTTTTATATTCTTTTTCTTTTGTGTGCCTCTTTTTCACTCTTTCTTTGTGTATGTGTGTGCCTTATTCAGATTTGATTTTCCATATTTCAACTTGCTTTCCCACTTTATGCCCCCTTTCTCTATCTGCCCTCCGATGCCCAAATCCATTCGCGGAAGATTTGGTGCTGGTTTTTACTGGAAGAGAGGAAAATAAGAGAGTTGGATTTCCAGCCTTTCAACAGAAGGTACTGTACTGCTTGTTTTTGTTGGGGGAGAAGAAGATGAGTTGGGACTCCCGGCTATTTTGTACTTCTTGAAAGAGAAAAAGTTCCCACATCCTTAACTGTTCAGTCCCTTTCTATCTTGACTGACAGTTAGGGATATTGGAACTCTCTGTCTTTCTAGAAGTACAGCACCGGTATTGTGTGGCTTAAGAACTGGGAGACCCAACTCATTTTCCCTCTATTCAGAGCCGAGAGACCTAACTCACTTATTATCCACATTTGCAGTAATAACCAGTACCGACCGAGTCATTTTGCTCCTTCAAGAAAAACTAGTACACATTTTGCTCCCTCCAAAAAAACTAGTACCGACCCAACTTACTCATTTTCCTCCCTCCAACAAAAACCAACAACATGCCCCTAAGAAAGGAGCAGTAGCGTGATTTTTTAAGCTCGAAACCAGCAATAATACGGTATGGGTTTAGGAAAAATAGATGTTTTTTCATTTTTTACGTTGAAAAATTTGGATTCGGACTATGTACTGTTGTGAAAATAGTTGTTATTGTATTATAACAAATTTTTTTTGCTACTTTTTCTATGAGTAAGATGCTTTTTTTTCATTTTTTTTTATATTTAACAGCATAATATATGCTTTGCAATTTTTTTTTTTAAGAAACTTGCGCATACTTTGCAGTAGTCTCTTCCATTTAAGCTTGTTGTAGGATTCAAGAAGAGACAGTCGCAACTAATAAAGGACTTGGCAATCGTCGTCTCTCGGTTCAACACTCCATTGAATTATGTCCATATGTTGTGCAACAAGAGAGTGGATTTGTTGAGACCCCCCTCACGAACAATTGGTAAAAACAATACAACATAATGAACGTTTGGTTCTTGAAGAAAATTTGGCATACGTGGGAGAAGTCTAAAGTTCACATAGAGTTAATGTTGTAAGAATTTGTTAATATAATTTTGTAATTGTTTTCTCAATTTACTAGTATTTCTTTATTATTATTTTTTATATTGTGTCAAATAACTTAATATTTTTTATCTTCATATAAAGAATTGGCCAAAATTTGGTAGATTGATAATTGTGAGATCATTCACCCTGATGATAACGAGAGTGTAATTAAGCACATTGAGCAAGGACCTGTTGTTGGCTATTACAAGTTGCGCACAAATCAATACAGTGATTGCAACAGGATGATTCGTAAGACACAAGGCAAAATGGAAAAACTTAAGAGATGGTACTCAACTCTCGTATTCTATGATGTTAATTGGTCATGGGCGAGAATGGCCTATTGGTAAAACCATATGCAAAGTTTCAGAACAACTATGGCACTGACGGTGGATGAGATGGGATAGGGAACTATAATGTTCGATGCTTTGTGGAATTTTTTTGTTCCTCTCTTAGCTAAATAAGGTAGTTAGCATTTTTTGTTTTTGTTGTTTTTCAATTTAACTTTTTTAGCAATTTTTTTGAAATCAAATCATTTCAACTACTACACTATAAAACTACCTAATCTTCTGTAATTTTTTGTGTAATTTTGTAGGTGATTTTACATTTTATGGCCCTCAATCTTGAAGGAGTGAATAACGAATTTTGACATTCGGTTGCTCGATATTAGGGTTGTCTTGCCGCTAACAATGCTAGTGCAAGGGGCATGTTGCTAGCGTTGTTAGCAAGAAGACAACCCTGATATCCAATGACAGGATGCCGAATTCGTCACTCACTCTTGCAAGAGTGAGGGCCTTAAAATGTACAATCGCCTGCAAAATTACACAACAAATTACAGAAGATTAGAAAGTTTTATAGTGCAGTAGTTAAAATGATTTGATCCCAAAAAATGTGAAAAAAAAAGTTAAATTGCAAAAGAACAAAAACAAAAATGCTAACTACCTTATTTAGCTAAGAGAGGAACAAAAATATTCCACAATGTATCAAACATTATAGATCCTGTCCCATCTCATCCACCGTCAGTGCCATAGCTGTTCTGAAACTTTGCATATGGTTTACCCGTTGGCCATTCTCGCCCATGACCAATTAAAATCATAGAATACGAGAGTTGAGTACCATCTCTTAAGTTTTTTCATTTTGCCTTGTGTCTTACGAATCATCCTGTTGCAATCACTGTGTTGATTTGTGCACAACTTGTAATAGCCAACAACAGGTCCTTGCTCAATGTGCTTAATTACACTCGCGTTATCATCAGGGTGAATAATCTCATAATTATCAATCTACCAAAATTTGGCCAATTCTTTATATGAAGATAAAAAATATTATGTTATTTGACACAATATCAAAAAAATAATAATAATAAAGAAATACTAGTAAATTGAGAAAACAATTACAAAATTATAGTAACAAAATCCATACGACATTAACTCTATGTAAACCTTGGACTTCTCCCACGTATGCTAAATTTTCTTCAAGAACCAGACCTTCATTATGTTGTATTGTTTTTACCAATTGTTCATGAGGGGGGTCTCAACAAATCCACTCTCTTGTTGCACAACAGATGGACATAATTCAATGGAGTGCTGAACCGAGAGACGACGAATGTTGTATTTGGTGGATATCAGGGTTGTCTTCCCACTAACAACGCTAGTGCAAGGGGCAATTGATGGATGGTAACTCCTTTTCATATAATATTGAACAATTTTTAACATTTAAGTCATTTACTACACAAGGGCAATGTTATGGTCATTTGCTTTTCTCTTGATTTGTGCTTAAGGTCATCACTTGCGTGTATATATAATATCTGAAGCAAGTTAGCTTCCCAAGTTCTTTTGTTTGTAAGACCTTCCATCCCCCCCTGGGGCAGTCGGTCTCTTGGACACTGGACAATGTTGATGGATGTATGGGCTATATCCTCTAACTAATGGTAGTGCCTACTTTGATTCGTTGACTTGGCGAGATTTGGTCTGTTGAAGACATGAGTGGTTAATATGATAACTCTATGCAAAAATACAAATGAATAAAATTCATAATCTTATCCAAAGAGGGGCTATCAGGAAACAAAAAAAAATCTTTTTTTAAAATTTTTTTCTTTATTACATTATTAGGGCGACTTCGAGGGCTGTGCAATCAGGCGGGTATATATATTTTAGTTAGGCCACCTTTGACTTCCATTGGACCGACCTGAGTTGATCCAATCGTAAGATGATTGGGTTGGGCATGAAGCATTGTTAAAATGACGAAAGATCCTCTCTTGGGCGCGAAGCCCTTGCCACCTCTAGTAGCAGATTTTTGAGTTGTTTTGATTCGAAATAATATTCAATAATGTTTGACAATGTTTTTACATAAAGTGCGGAGAAAATTTTCCACCAGGCTAAACTTATCCCACCAAAATATGGTAGAATAATTATTAATTTATTAGGTATTCATATATGACATTAATTATTAAGGTTAAACATTTCTAGTAGATATTTAAATTTATTTTAAATATATATTAGTATTTTTAATATACACCAAAAAAAATAATAGTTTTACATAAGTAGTATGCTTATTTTTTTATTTATCTTATTTTTTTCTCTTATTTCTTTTTTTTTTCTCTTTTTCTTCTCTTTCATATTCTTCCTTGCAAATACTTTTTGATTTCATACAAGTTTCAAGGTTAATTTTAAGAAAATCTTAAAATATGTAGTGTCTTGCAATAACAAGCCATCAGCATAAAAGTGACAAAAAGTATATTTTCCATACTCACCTTATATAGAGGTTTTAAATGCAAAACTTTTCATATTATACTTCTAAAAGATGAAACAATTTAAAAATATTATAACAAATCTCATTTAGAATAACAATTAATATTTTAAAAATAAAAAAGGAAATTGAAAGTTCAAAGTTAGATTTTCTAATAAAATAATTATGATTGATAATAGTAGTACTTAGTTTGTTTGGGCTACTCAACCAAATTTATAAGCTGGAGTTTCACCCTAAATTTACAGATTTCACATGATTAACTTATTAAGATAAAAGTTCTTTTAGAAGTAACATAAAATCAAACAATTTGCAAATGAGAAAAGATTTGAATATACTTTCACTATATTAAATTAAATATATCTTTAATTTCATGTATTATGACCTTTGCAAGAATTTAAAGTTGTTTTCAAAATATTATGACTTTGTTTGGAATTTTTGTAAAAATATAAATTGAGATCATCCATAAAAATTACTCATCCATTAAATTTTTTATATTTTTATTGAAATATTTAGTAGGGTAATAGTACTAATTGATGTCTCAGTTATCATTGACAATATCATAGGACCAGATACTTACAAAATTTATAATAATCTTTATTGACCTAATAAGTTGGTTTTGCAAGTTCTACTATAATGGTTCAATGGAAGAACTAGACATTTCTTATAATTGAATTCCCAAAAACATTGGTTTAAGTTTCATGGACTAGATATAGCATTTTTAATAGGAAAAAATTTTGTTGTGATTCTGTTAATAACTGCTAAATTCGTTCCTTTTGTTTCTAATTTGGATGGTTGGTAAGATCTGATATATCAACCTTTGTGGTTAATAGTTAATAACTATGGTTTAATGATACGGTGCGTTTTGATTATTAAGTCTGGGCAGACTTTAGACAACACGTGTATAAATATGGTGCTTTCAATTATTGTAGCATTATTTCCATGGAAATACGAGGGTGATTTCTCTCCGCCCATGTCTTCTTTCTCTAAGCTCTCCCTCTTTTCTTTCAACTCTAGAAACCTCGCCAGACCACTAGGCGCGACAGCTAACTTCCCCCTTTTCCGGCAAGATGAGTGGCGACGGTGTTAAGCTGAGATCTGGCAAGGTCGTGCCCACATTCTGAAGCAGCCACCCAAACCTTAAACAGCGCCGTAAAACAACCACCCGTTGCAACAAGAAGAAGAAGCTTCCCTGGTAAATAAGCTTCGATTTTAATTTTGTTGTTTTGGTTCTCGGGGGTGGGGTTTCGGATTTGGGGTCCAGGGTTAGGGTTCTGTAGTTTTGCTTTATTATTCTTATTATTTGGGGTGCATCAATTTTTATTTTCTTGTTCTTTTGTGTGCCTCTCTTTCGCTCTTTCTCCGTGTATGTGTGTGCCTTATTCAGATTTGATTTTCCAGATTTCAACTTGTTTTCCCACTTTATGCCCCCTTTCTCTCTCTGCCCTTCGATGACCAAATCCATTCGCGGAACATTTGGTGCTGGTTTTTACTGGAAGAGAGGAAAATAAGTGAGTTGGATTTCCGACCTTTCAGCAGAAGGTACTGTACTGCATGTTTTTGCTGGGAGGGAAGATGTGTTGGGTCTCCCAGCTATTTTGTGCTTCTTGAAAGAGAAAAAGTTCCCACATCCTTAACTATTCAGTCCCTTTCTATCTTGACTGTTAGGGATATTGGAACTTTCTCTCTTTCTGGAAGTACAGCACCGGTATTGTGTGGCTTAAGAACTGGGAGACCCAACTCATTTTACCTCTACTCAGAGCCGGGAGACCTAACTCACTTATTATCCACATTTCCAATAATAACCAGTACCGACCAACTCATTTTGCTCCCTCCAGAAAAAAGTAACATTTTGCTCCCTCCAGAAAAACTAGTACCGACCCAACTTACTCATTTTCCTCCCTCCAACAAAAACCAACAACATGCCCCTAAGAAGAGATCAGTAGCGTGATTTTTTATTTGTTGAGGGGGGTCTCAACAAATCTACTCTCTTGTTGCACAACATATGGACATAATTCAATGGAGTGCTGAACCGAGAGACGACGATTGCCAAGTACTTTATTAGTTGCGATTGTCTCTTCTTGAATCCTACAACGAGCTTCAATGGAAGAGACTACTGCAAAGTATGCGCAAGTTTCTTAAAACAAATTACAAAGCCTATATTATGCTGTTAAATATAGAAAAAAGAAAAAAAAAAGCAGCATCTTACTCATAGAATGTAGCAGAAAATTTGTTATAATACAATAACAACTATTTTCACAACAATACGTAGTCCGAATCCAAATTTTTCAACGTAAGAAATGAAGAAACATCTATTTTTCCTAAATCCATACCATATTATCGCTGGTTTCGAGCTTAAAAAATCACGTTACTGCTCTCTTCTTAGGGGCATGTTGTTGGTTTTTGTTGGAGGGAGGAAAATGAGTAAGTTGGGTTGGTACTAGTATTTCTAAAGGGAGCAAAATGCGTACTAGTTTTTCTTGAGGGAGCAAAATGACTCGGTCGGTATTGGTTATTACTGGAAATGTGGATAATAAGTGAGTTAGGTCTCCTGGCTCTGAGTAGAGGGAAAATGAGTTTGGGTCTCCCAGTTCTTTAAGCCACACCATACCAGTGCTGTACTTCTAGAAAGAGAGAAAGTTCCAATATCCCTAACTTTCAGTCAAGATAGAAAGGGACTGAATGGTTATGGATGTGGGAACTTTTTCTCTTTCAAGAAGTACAAAATAGCCAGGAGACCCAACTCATCTTCCCTCCCATAAAAAACAAGCAGTACAGTACCTTCTGCTGAAAGGCCGGAAATCCAACTCACTTATTTTCCTCTCTTCCAGTAAAAACCAACAACAAATCTTTCGCAAATGGATTTGGTCATCGGAGGGCAGAGAGAGAAAGGGGGAATAAAGTGGGAAAACAAGTTGAAATCTGGAAAATCAAATCTGAATAAGGCACACACATACACGGAGAAAGAGCGAAAGAGAGAGACACAAAAGAACAAGAAAATAAAAATTGATGCACCCCAAATAATAAGAATAAGAAAGTAAAACCACAAAACCCTAACCCTGAACCCCAAATCCGAGCCTCCACCCCTCGAGAACCAAAACAACAAACTTAAAATCGAAGCTTCTTTACCAGGGAAGCTTCTTCTTCTTGTTGCGATGGCTGGTTGTTTTACGGCGCTGTTTAAGGTTTGCGCGGCTGCTTCAGAATGTGGGTACGACCTTGCCAGATCTCAGCTTAACACCGTCGCCACTCATCTTGCCAGAAAAGGGGGAAGTTAGCTGTCGTGCCTAGTGGTCCGGTGAGGTTTCTAGAGTTTGAAAGAAAAGAGGGAGAGCTTAGAGAAAGAAGACATGGGCGGAGAGAAAATTACCCTTGTATTTCCATGGAAATAATGCTACAGTAATTGAAAGCACCATATTTATACACGTGGTGTCTAAAGTCTGCCCAGACTTAATAATCAAAATGCACCGTATCATTCAACCATAGTTATTAACTATTAACCGCGAAGGTTGATCTATCAGGTCTTACCAACCATCCAAATTAGAAACAAAAGGAACAAATTTAGCAGTTATTAATGGAATCACAACAAAATTTTTTCCTATTAAAAATACTATATCTAGTCCATGAAACATCAACCAATGTCTTTGGAAATTGAGTTATAAGAAATGTCTAGTTCTTCCATTGAACCATTATAGTAGAACTTGTATAACCGACTTATTAGGTTAATAAAGATTATTATAAATTTTGTAAGTATCTGGCCATATGATATTGTCAATGATAACTGAGACATCAATTAGTACTATTGCCTTACTAAATATTTTAATAAAAATATAAAAAAATTTAATGGATTAGTAATTTCTATGATGATCTCAATTTATATTTTTACAAAAATTCCAAAAAAGTCATAATATCTTGAAAACAACTTTAAATTCTTGCAATGGTCATTAATACACGAAATTCAAGATATATTCAATTTAATATAGTTAAAGTATACTCAAATCTTTTCTCATTTGCAAATTGTTTGATTTTATGTTACTTTTTTAAAGAGCTTTTATCTTAATAAGTTATTCACGTGAAATCTGTAAATTTGGGTGAAACTCCAGCTTATAAATTTGGTTGAGTAGCCGAAATTAACTAAGCACTACTATTATCAATCATAGTTATTTTTTTATTAGAAAATCTAACTTTCAACTTTCAATTGCTTTTTTTTTTTTCAAAATATTATTTGTTATTCTAAATGAGATTTGTTAAAATATTTTTAAATTGTTTCATCTTTTAGAAGTATAATATGAAAAGTTTTGCATTTAAAACCTCTATATAAGATGTGTATGAAAAATATACTTTTTGTCACTTTTATGTTTGATGGCTTGTTATTGCAAGACACTACATATTTTAAGATTTTCTTAAAATTAACCTTGAAATTTGTATGAAATAAAAAAAGTACTGGCAAGGAAGAAAATGAAGGAGTAGAAAAAAGAAAAAAAAAAAAAAAAGAAATAAGAGAAAAAAAATAAGCATACTACTACTTATTTAAAACTATTATTTATTTTTTTGGTATATATATATTAAAAATACTAATATATATTTAAAATAAATGTAAATATCTACTAGAAATGTTTAACCTTAATAATTAATATCATATAAGAATATGTAATGAACTAATAATTATTCTACCATATTTTGGTGGGATAAGTTTAGCCTGGAAAAAAAATTTTCTCCGCACTTTATGTAAAATCATTATCATACATTATTGAATATTATTTTGAATCAAAAAAAACTCAAAAATCTGCTACTAAAGGTGGCAAGGGCTTCACGCCCAAGAGATGATCTTTCGTCATTTTAACAATACTTCATGCCCTGCCCAATCATCTTACGATTGGATCAACTTAGGTCGGTCCAATGGAAGTCAAAGGTGGCCCAACTAAAATATAAATACCCGCCTGATTGCACAGCCCTCGAAGTTGCCTTACTGAAGTAATAAAGAAAAAAAATTTTAAAAAGAGATTTTTTTTTTTTTTGTTTCCTGATAGCCCCTCTTTGGATAATATTATGAATTTTATTCATTTGCATTTTTGCACAGAGTTATCATATTAAACACTCATGTCTTCAACAAACAAAATCTCGCCAAGTCAACAAATCAAAGTAGGCACTACCATTAGTTAGAAGATGTAGCCCATACATCCATCAACATTGTCTAGAGTCCAATGGTGATTTTTATGCGTGGTCTCCATTTTACCGTTACATCTATATTTTGTGTATTTCAATAATTTTTTAACATATTTTAATTTGTGTGACTAACATGAATAATGGGCAGTCTTCTCAACATTTTCGGTTATGTACTATGAATGGGCTATTCAATGGTGATTTGATTCCCGTGGATCTATGAAGCAAGTTAGCTTTGTGAAACCATCCAGCAATTACTTGCTATATGTCACAAACATCAATTTACAATGACATGATTTAGGTATTTTTGCATTAACGTTGTACATTCCCTAGTGTTTTTTATAAATGATGAAAGCTACGATTGTGTTTAAGAGAGAGGAAAATGGAGATGGAAGAGGGAACGTTATTTCACAATGTTTAATAATTGTTCCTATTTCTTTTTTTAACAAAATCCACTGAAATATTTTTTTAATTCAATTTATAAATAAATAAATTCTGTATATAAATAAAAAATTTAATACGCCTCATGTTCCCACATCCCTAACACTCACGCTTTCTCTCTCAACAAGCACAACCTGGTTTGCATATGGTTTACCATTTGGCCATTCTCACCCATGACCAATTAACATCATAGAATACGAGAGGTGAGTACCATCCCTTAAGTTTTTCCATTTTGCCTTGTGTCTTATGAATCATCCTGTTGCAATCACTATGTTGATTTGTGCGCAACTTGTAATAGCCAACAACAGGTCCTTGCTCAATGTGCTTAATTACACTCTGTATCATCAGGAAAAATAATCTCATAATTATCAATCTACCAAATTTTGGCCAATTCTTTATATGAAGATAAAAAATATTAAGTTATTTGACACAATATCAAGAAAAAATAATAAGGAAATACTAGTAAATTGAGAAAACAATTACAAAATTATATTAACAAAATTCATACCACATTAACTGTATGTAAACCTTGGACTTCTCCCACGTATGCCTAATTTTCTTCAAGAACCAGACCTTCATTATGTTGTATTGTTTTTACAAATTGTTCATTACAGGGGTCTCAACAAATCCACTCTCTTGTTGCACAACATATGGACATAATTCAATGGAGTGCTGAACCGAGAGACAACGAATGCCAAGTCCTTTATTAGTTGCCACTATCTCTTCTTGAATCCTACAACGAGCTTCAATGGAAGAGACTACTGCAAAGTATGCGCAAGTTTCTTAAAAAAAAATTGCAAACCATATATGATGCTATTAAATATAAAAAAAAATGAAAAAGCAACATCTTACTTATAGAAAGTAGCAAAAAATTTGTTATAATACAATAAAAACTATTTTCACAACAGTACGTAGTCCGAATCGAAATTTTTCAATGAAAAAAATAAAAAAAAACATCTATTTTTCCTAAACCCATACCGTACTGTCATAGGTTTCGAACTTAAAAAATCACACTACTGCTCTCTTCTTAGGGGCATGTTGTTGATTTTTGTTGGAGGGAGGAAAATGAGTAAGTTAGGTTGGTACTAGTTTTTCTGGAGGGAGCAAAATGAGTACTAGTTTTTCTCAAGGGAACAAAATGAGTCCGTTGTTCGGTAGTGGTTATTACTGGAAATGTGGATAATAAGTGAGTTAGGTCTCCCATTTTTGAGTAGACGGAAAATGAGTTGGGTCACAGTACTGTTGGTCAGTGCAGTACCTTCTGCTGAAAGGCCAAAAATCTGAATTAGGCACACACATGAATGGAGAAAGAGCAAAAAAGAGGCACACAAAAGAAAAAAAAAAAAAATAAAAATTGATGCACCCCAAATAATAAGAATAATAAAGGAAAATTACAGAACCCTAACCCTGGAAGCCAAATCAGAGCCCCTACCCCCCGAGAAACAAAACAACAAAATTAAAATCGAAGCTTATTTACTGGGGAAGTTGCTGCTTTTAGAACAGTAACAACTATTTTCGCAATAGTACGTATAACCCAAATTTTTCAACGTAAAAAATGAAGAAATGTCTATTTTTGCTAAACCCATACCGTACTGTCGTTGGTTCCAAGCTTCAAAAATCACGCTACTACCGTCTGAGAGTCTCCCATGAAAAAATCAGCTGTTGCTATCTTGAGGGCATGTTGCTGGTTTTTGCTAGAGGGATGAGTGAGTTAGGTCCAGTTGGGTGGGTGGTTTTTGCTGAAAAGTGAGTTGGGTCGAGTTGGCTAAGTGGTTTTTGTAGGAAGGATAGTGGGTGCTGGTTTTTAGTTGGGATTTCTACTACTAAAAAAGGGTGGTTTTACTACTGGTGGTTTTTTTGCAAGTAAAAGTGGTTGGTATTGGTTTTTTTTTTTTCCTGAGCAGACGGCGCTTGGGTCTCCCTGGTAAGGCAGGCAGGCTATGCTTTGTTGAGAGAGAAAGGGTGAGTGTTAGGCATGTGGGAACATGAGGCGTATTAAATTTTTTATTTATATACAGAATTTATTTGTTTATAAATTGAATTAAAAAGAATATTTTGGTGGATTTTGTTAGAAAAAAATAGGAACAATTATCAAACATTGTTAAATAACGTTTCCCTCTTCCATCTCCATTTTCCTCTCTCTAAAACACAATCGTAGCTTTCATCATTTTATAAAAACACTAGGGAATGTACAACGTTAATGCAAAAATACCTAAATCATGTCATCGTAAATTGATGTTTTGTGACATATAGCAAGTAATTGCTGGAAGGTTTCACAAAGCTAACTTGCTTCACAGATCCACGGGAATCAAATCACCATTGAATAGCCCATTCATAGTACATAACCGAAAAATGTTGAGAAGACTGCCCATTATTCATCAACGATGAGAAAATTTTGGCACAAAAATTAGTCACACACTTAAAATATGTTGAAAATTATTGAAATACACGAAATATATAGATGTAACGGTAAAATGGAGACCGCGCATAAAAATCACCATTGGACTCTAGACAATGTTGATGAATGTATGGGCTACATCTTCTAACTAATGGTAGTGCCTACTTTGATTCGTTGACTTGGCGAGATTTGGTCTGTTGAAGACATGAGAGTGTTTAATATGATAACTCTGTGCAAAAATGCAAATGAATAAAATTCATAATATTATCCAAAGAGGGGCTATCAGGAAACAAAAAAAAAATCTCTTTTTAAAATTTTTTTCTTTATTACTTAATTAAGGCAACTTCGAGGGTTGTGCAATCAGGCGAGTATTTATATTTTAGTTGGGCCACCTTTGACTTCCATTGGACCGACCTAAGTTGATCCAATCGTAAGATGATTGGGCAGGGCATGAAGCATTGTTAAAATGACGAAAGATCATCTCTTGGGCGTGAAGCCCTTGCCACCTTTAGTAGCAGATTTTTTAGTTTTTTTTTATTCAAAATAATATTCAATAATGTATGATAATGATTTTACATAAAGTGCGGAGAAAATTTTTCTCCACGCTAAACTTATCCCGCCAAAATTTGGTAGAATAATTATTAGTTCATTACATATTCTTATATGACATTAATTATTAAGGTTAAACATTTCTAGTAGATATTTACATGTATTTTAATATATATTAGTATTTTTAATATATACCAAAAAATAAATAATAGTTTTAAATAAGTAGTATGCTTATTTTTTTCTCTTATTTCTTTTTTTTCTCTTTTTCTACTCCTTCATTTTCTTCCTTGCCAGTACTTTTTTATTTCATACAAATTTCAAAGTTAATTTTAAGAAAATCATAAAATATGTAGTGTCTTGCAATAACAAGCCATAAGACATAAAAGTGACAAAAAGTATATTTTTCATACACATCTTATATAGAGGTTTTAAATGCAAAACTTTTCATATTATACTTCTAAAAGATGAAACAATTTAAAAATATTTTGACAAATCTCATTTAGAATAACAATTAATATTTTGAAAAAAAAAGGCAATTGAAAGTTGAAAGTTAGATTTTCTAATAAAATAATTATGATTGATAATAGTAGTGCTTAGTTAATTTGGGCTACTCAACCAAATTTATAAGCTGGAGTTTCACCCAAATTTACAAATTTCACGTGAATAACTTATTAAGATAAAAGCTCTTTAAAAAGTAACATAAAATCAAACAATTTGCAAATGAGAAAAGATTTGAGTATACTTTAACTATATTAAATTGAATATATCTTGAAATTTCGTGTATTAATGACCTTTGCAAGAATTTAAAGTTGTTTTCAAAAATATTATGACTTTTTTGGAATTTTTGTAAAAATATAAATTGAGATCATCATAGAAATTACTAATCCATTAAAATTTTTTTATATTTTTATTAAAATATTTAGTAAGGTAATAGTACTAATTGATGTCTCAGTTATCATTGACAATATCATATGGCAAGATACTTACAAAATTTATAATAATCTTTATTAACCTAATAAGTCGGTTATACAAGTTCTACTATAATGGTTCAATGGAAGAACTAGACATTTCTTATAACTCAATTTCCAAAAACATTGGTTGATGTTTCATGGACTAGATATAGCATTTTTAATAGGAAAAAATTTTGTTGTGATTCCGTTAATAACTACTAAATTTGTTCCTTTTGTTTCTAATTTGGATGGTTGGTAAGACCTGATATATCAACCTTTGCGGTTAATAGTTAATAACTATGGTTGAATGATACGGTGCATTTTGATTATTAAGTCTGGGCAGACTTTAGACACCACGTGTATAAATATGGTGCTTTCAATTACTGTAGCATTATTTCCATGGAAATACAAGGGTAATTTTCTCTCCGCCCATGTCTTCTTTCTCTAAGCTCTCCCTCTTTTCTTTCAACTCTAGAAACCTCGCCGGACCACTAGGCACGACAGCTAACTTCCCCCTTTTCCGGCAAGATGAGTGGCGATGGTGTTAAGCTGAGATCTGGCAAGGTCGTACCCACATTCTGAAGCAACCGCACAAACCTTAAACAGCGCCGTAAAACAACCAGCCATCGCAACAAGAAGAAGAAGAAGCTTCCTGGTAAAGAAGCTTCGATTTTAATTTTGTTGTTTTGGTTCTCGAGGGGTGGAGGCTCGGATTTGGGGTTCAGGGTTAGGGTTTTTTGTTTTTACTTTTATTATTCTTATTATTTGGGGTGCATCAATTTTTTTTTCTTCTTCTTTTTTGTGCCTCTCTTTCGCTCTTTCTCCGTGTATGTGTGTGCCTTATTCAGATTTGATTTTCCAGATTTCAACTTGTTTTCCCACTTTATTCCACCTTTCTCTCTCTGCCCTCCGATGACCAAATCCATTTGCGGAAGATTTGTTGTTGGTTTTTACTGGAAGAGAGGAAAATAAGTGAGTTGGATTTCCGGCCTTTCAGCAAAAGGTACTGTACTGCTTGTTTTTTATGGGAGGGAAGATGAGTTGGGTCTCCCGGCTATTTTGTACTTCTTGAAAGAGAAAAAGTTCCCACATCCTTAACCGTTCAGTCCCTTTCTATCTTGACTGAAAGTTAGGGATATTGGAACTTTCTCTCTTTCTAGAAGTACAGCATTGGTATGGTGTGGCTTAAGAACTGGGAGACCCAAATCATTTTCCCTCTACTCAGAGCCAGGAGACCTAACTCACTTATTATCCACATTTCCAGTAATAACCAATACCGACCGAGTCATTTTGCTCCCTCAAGAAAAACTAGTATGCATTTTGCTCCCTCTAGAAAAACTAGTACCAACCCAACTTACTCATTTTCCTCCCTCCAACAAAAACCAACAACATGCCCCTAAGAAGAGAGCAGTAACGTGATTTTTTAAGCTCGAAACCAGTGACAATACGGTATGGATTTAGGAAAGATAGATGTTTCTTCATTTCTTACGTTGAAAAATTTGGATTCGGACTACGTATTGTTGTGAAAATAGTTGTTATTGTATTATAACAAATTTTCTGCTACTTTCTATGAGTAAGATGCTGCTTTTTCACTTTTTTCTATATTTAACAGCATAATATAGGCTTTGTAATTTGTTTTAAGAAACTTGTGCATACTTTGCAGTAGTCTCTTCCATTGAAGCTTGTTGTAGGATTCAAGAAGAGACAATCGCAACTAATAAAGTACTTGGCAATCGTCGTCTCTCGGTTCAGCACTCCATTGAATTATGTCCATATGTTGTGCAACAAGAGAGTGGATTTGTTGAGACCCCCCTCACGAACAATTGGTAGAAAGAATACAACATAATGAAGGTCTGGTTCTTGAAGAAAATAAGGCATACGTGGGAGAAGTCCAAGGTTTACATATAGTTAATGTGGTATGAATTTTGTTAATATAATTTTGTAATTGTTTTCTCAATTTACTAGTATTTCTTTATTATTTTTCTTGATATTGTGTCAAATAACTGTGACCCAACTCATTTTCCCTCTACTTAGAGCCGAGAGACCTAACTTACTTATTATCCACATTTCCAGTAATAACCAGTACCTACCAATGGACTCATTTTGCTCCCTCGAGAAAAACTAATACCCATTTTGCTCCCTCCAGAAAAACTAGTACCAACCTAACTTACTCATTTTCCTCCCTCCAACAAAAATCAACAACATGCCCCTAAGAAGAGTGCAGTAGCATGATTTTTTAAGTTCGAAACCAACGATAGTACGGTATGGGTTTAGGAAAAATAGATGTTTTCTTTATTTTTTACGTTGAAAAATTTGGATTCGGACTACGTACTATTGTGAAAATAGTTGTTATTGTATTATAACAAATTTTCTGCTACTTTCTATGAGTAAGATGCTACTTTCTGCAACATGCCCCTTGCACTAGTGTTGTTAGTGGGAAGACAACCCTGATATCCAGCAACCGAATGCCAAATTTGTAATTCACTCCTGCAAGAGTGAGGGCCACAAAATGTACAATCACCTGCAATGTTACACAGCAAGTTAAAGAAGATTAGGCAGTTTTATAGTGTAGTAGTTGAAATGATTTGATTTCAAAATTTGTGCTAAAAAAAAGTTAAATTGCAAAACAACAAAAACAAAAATGCTAACTACCTTATTTAGCTAAGAGAGGAACAAAAATATTCCACAAAGTATCGAACATAATTGTTCCTGTCCCATCTCATCCACCGTCAGTGCCATAGCTGTTCTGAAACTTTGCATATGGTTTACTAATTGGCCATTCTCATCCATGACCAATTAACATCATAGAATATGAGAGCTGAGTACCATCCCTTAAGTTTTTCCATTTTGCCTTGTGTCTTACGAATCATCCTGCTGCAATCACTATGTTGATATGTGCGCAACTTGTAATAGCCAACAATAGGTCCTTGCTCAATGTGCTTAATTACACTCTCGGTATCATCAAGGTGAATAATCTCATAATTATCAATCTACCAAATTTTGGCCAATTCTTTATATGAAGATAAAAAATATTAAGTTATTTGACACAATATCAAAAAAAATTATAAAGAAATACTATTAAATTGAAAAAACAATTAAAAAATTATATTAACAAAATTCTTACCACATTAACTCTACGTAAACCTTAGACTTCTCCCACACATGCCAAATTTTCTTCAAGAACCAAACCTTCATTATGTTGTATTGTTTTTACCAATTGTTCGTTAGGGGGGTCTCAACAAATCCACTCTCTTGTTGCACAACACATGGACATAATTCAATGGAGTGCTGAACCGAGAGACGACGATTGCCAAGTCCTTTATTAGTTGCGACTGTCTCTTCTTGAATCCTATAATGAGCTTCAACGGAAGAGACTACTGCAAAGTATGCGCATGTTTCTTAAAAAAATTTGCAAAGCATATATTATGGTGTTAAATATATAAAAAAAAAAAGAAAAAAGCAGCATCTTACTCATAGAAAGCAGTAGAAAATTTGTTATAATACAATAACAACTATTTTCACAACAGTACATAGTCTGAATCCAAATCTTTCAACGTAAAAAATAAAAAAATATCTATTTTTCCTAAACCCATACCATACTGTCGCTGGTTTCGAGCTTAAAAAATCATGCTACTGCTCTCTTTTTAGGGGCATGTTGTTGGTTTTTCTTGGAGGGAGGCAAATGAGTAAGTTGGGTTGGTACTAGTTGTTTTGGAGGGAGCAAAATGGGTACTAGTTTTTCTCGAGGGAGCAAAATGAGTCGGTCGGTACAGGTTATTTCTGGAAATGTGGATAATAAGTGAGTTGGGTCTCCCGGCTCTGAGTAAAGGGAAAATGAGTTGGGTCTCCTAGTTCTTAAGCCACACAGTACCTGTACTGTACTTGTAGAAAGAGAGAAAGTTCCAATATCCCTCACCGTCAGTCAAGATAGAAAGCGACTGAACAGTTAAGGATGTGGGAACTTTTTCTCTTTCAAGAAGTACAAAATACCCGGGAGACGAACTCATCTTCCCTCCAAGCAAAAACAAGCAGTACAGTACCTTCTGCTAAAAGAAGGGTAATCCAACTCACTTATTTTCCTCTGTAAAAACCAGCACCGAACCAACTCATTCATTTCCTCCCTAGTACCGACCCAACTCATTCATTTTCCTCCCTCCAGAAAATGTGCTGTCCAAATCTTCCGCAAATGGATTTGGTCATCAGAGGGCAGAGAGAGAAAGGGGGCATAAAGTGGGAAAACAAGTTGAAATATGGAAAATCAAATCTGAATAAGGCACACACATACACCGAGAAAGAGCGAAAAAAGAGGCACACAAAAGAAAAAGAAAATAAAAATTGATGCACCCCAAATAATAAGAATAATAAAGGTAAAATACAGAACCCTAGCCTTGGATCCCAAATCCAAGTCCCCACCCCCCGAGAACCAAAACAACAAAATTAAAATCGAAGCTTATTTA
>JBAPLH010000091.1:0-42518 GCA_037897445.1 Ceriops zippeliana
CATGTTTTAGCTTTCATTTTATGCTGATTTTTTTAACTGTTATTGAAGGTGCTTGTTATATCAGACATCAAGAATGATCTAGGCTATAGGGGTAATGGACCTGCTGGAAACAAATCTTGGAGAGTTGTAAGTCCTATGTTGGTGTTTGAATGCAGCTTTGTTTGGAATCTGTGTTGTTCTTTTTTCTAATGCTTACTGCATGATTTGTACTTAGATATGTAATAGGTTGAAAGAGGCTCACATTGTTGAGGAATTTGAAGCAAAAGTAAATGAAAAGGTGTGTAATTAGGTTGCAGGAAGTGTTTCTATCTTGTTGCTTGTCAGAAAGTTATAGTTCTGATTTTCAGTTGTGATGCTTATGCTTTGGCAGGTTGTGCGTTGCCTACGCCTATTGAAAGAATTTTCTACAGAGAATTTTGAACAAGTGATCAAGTGTGGAAAGTGGTCTCAACAAAATGATCAGCTGGTAGAACTTGCTATTAAGCATCAGATTTTATGACACGGTTGATGCTAAAGGAACTGAAGGAGCTATCTTTATGGGAGGTGTTGGTTCTTATATTTCCTTTGTCAATTCTAATGCCTTTGGATTTGAAATAAAGTTCCTTCTCTTTCCTCTGAAATTTTCTTTTTTAATATTACTATAGATGTCTGAATGCTTATTTTCCTGATCCTGTAATTTTGTCCCCATCATAAGTAGGTTTCATCTTTAAGAATTTTGCCTCTGCTCTCTACTTTTTGTCTATCTTTCTATATGCCTCTTTTCCTTTTCCTGGTTTGCTTGATTGGTGACTCTCTGCCTTGGTAAGCTAGATCCTGTGTGGGTTACCTCTCCTCCCATTGTTCTGATACTGTAAGACTTTTTTTTCCCTATCACGATGAGTTTTAGCTTTTACTTGTGTGGTACATTTTATTTGCAATACGGTGAAGATATTATAGAATTTCCTTTTAAAGAAGATAGTAGCATTTCTATCTTTATATTATGTTCGTTAACTGTGGTCCTTGTAGTTTGATTTTGTGTTTTACTTCTCAATGACTAACCAAGCGTTAATCCCAATCTAGTTTGAGTTGGCATGGATTATTTTTTTTTACCATTCCATTCCGTTTTAGGTATAACTCTCGTATAGCTCAACATCTTGTTGTTTTTGACTTGTTTGACTTTATTCATGTTGTGGCTTTAGAGCTTTTGTTTGTTCGACTTTGCCATAAGCAAGTGTGTGGGAGACTTGGTGTTGAAAATAAGAGAGAATTTCGGTCTCGAGATATGGTCTCCAAGTATGCGATGCATTTGTAAATGGAAATCTATAAGAGAGCTGTGGCAACTCGAGTGTGGACTTATGGCAGGCTGTGCTGCTGCTGCTGTCATAATCACAGAACTTTGCTAGAAAAACTATTTGTTGCTATTGGCAACTTGGGCATATGTTAATACTACGATGAGGCCAAATCCGTTGATACACTTATTATGTAGTTGTTAGTTTGTATCTTATAGGTTTAAAGGAGTAATGGGTCTGAAGGCTGGACTACAAGTATTCGTAAACGAATCAAAATAGATACGACTTTTCCAAAACCGAAAGAGAAAACGGAATATACATGTTCAAAAAAACAATGTTTATACACAATTAGATACACAGAAAATAGAGACAGAGGGGAGATAACTCAACACCGAATAGAGAAGGAACGTCTTCAGGCTCTCTACTTGGTTTAATCCATCTACCATATTTATTTAGGACGAGCCCCTTGTATGGCGAGAGGTACCAAGACTTCGGTATTTTTAACTCCTCTATCAGCATATCACAACTTTTGTTCACCAATGCCAAATCTCTTCCAGCACTCCATTGGAACATTGCTTTCTTCCCCACATATAACCATTCAGGAGATGAAGGTATACCTCTAAATTATGACATGCTCTCAAGTTAGCTTTACACTTCAAAAAGGGTGATGCAGACAGATCAAGTTTCAATACGGCTCCTACATGTCTGTAAGTCGACAAAAACCATCCAGTGATTGTGCCAAAAGTCTTGAGGATCTCCTCACTAAAAATGCCCGGTAATTTTGGCACTATATCTTGCTTGATAACGACTCATAAGGTTTTAACTCTTGATAACGACTCTGTGTTCTTTTTTCTAATGCTTACTGCATGATTTGTACTTAGATATGTAATAGGTTGAAAGAGGCTCACATTGTTGAGGAATTTGAAGCAAAAGTAAATGAAAAGGTGTGTAATTAGGTTACAGGAAGTGTTTCTATCTATCTTGTTGCTTGTTAGAAAGTTATAGTTCTGATTTTCAGTTGTGATGCTTATGCTTTGGCAGGTTGTGCGCTGCCTACTCCTGTTGAAAGAATTTTTCTACGGAGAATTTTGAACAAAGTGATCAAGTGTGGAAAGAGGTCTCAACAAAAATGATCAACTAGTAGAACTTGCTATTAAGCATCAGATTTATGACACGGTTGATGCTAAAGGAACTGAAGGAGCTATCTTTATGGAGGTATGCGTTGGTTCTTATATTTCCTTTGTCAATTCTAATGCCTTTGAATTTGAAATAAAGTTCTTTCTCTTTCCTCTGAAATTTTCTTTTTTAATTATTACTGTAGATGTTCGAATGCTTATTTTCCTGATCATGTAATTTTGTTCCCATCACAAGGAAGTTTCATCTTTAAGAATTTGCCTCTACTCTCTACTTTTTGTCTGTCTTTCTATATGCCTCTTTTCCTTTTCCTAGTTTGCTTGATTGCTGACTCTCTGCCTTGGTAAGCTAGATCCTGTAGGTTACCTCTCCTCCTATTGTTCTGATCCTGTGTAAGACTTTTTTCCCTATCACGATGAGTTTTAACTTTTACTTGTGTGGTACATTTTATTTGCAATACGGTGAAGATATTATAGAATTTCCTTTTAAGAAAGTTAGTAGCATTTCTATCTTTTATATTATGTTCGTTAGTTGTGGTCCTTGTAGTTTGATTTTTTGTGTTTTACTTCTCAATGACTAACTAAGCATTAATCTCAATGTAGCTTGAGTTGGCATGGATTATTTTTTACCATTCTTTTCCGTTTTAGGTATAACTCTCGTATAGCTCAACATCTTGTTGTTTTGACTCGTTTGACTTTATTCATGCTGTGGCTTTAAAGCTTTTGTCTATTCGACTTTTCCATAAGCAAGTGTGTGGGAGACTTGGTGTTGAAAATAAGAGAGATTTTCGGTCTCGAGATATGGTCTCCAAGTATGCGATGCATTTGTAAAAGGAAATCTATAAGAGAGCTGTGGCAACTCGAGTGTGGACTTATGGCAGGCTGTGCTGCTGCTGTCATAATCACAGAACTTTGCTAGAAAAACTATTTGTCACTATTGGCAACTTGGGCATATGTTAATACTACGATGAGGCCAAATCCGTTAATACACTTATTATGTAGTTGTCAGTTTGTATCTTATAGGTTTAAAGGGGTAATAGGTCTAAAGGCTGGACTACAAGTATTCATAAACGAATCAAAATAGATACGACTTTTTCAAAACCGAAAGAGAAAACGAAATATAAATATTCAAAAAACAATGTTTATAGACAATTAAATACACAGAAATAGAGACAGAGGGGAGATAACTCAGCACCAAATGGAGAAGGAACATCTTCAGGCTCTCTACTTGGATTAATCCATCTACCATATTTATTCACGACGAGCCCCTTATATTGCGAGAAGTACCAATACTTTGGTATTTTTAACTCCTCTATCAGCATATCACAACTTTTGTTCACCAATGCCAGATCTCTCTTCCAGCACTCCATTGGAACTTTGCTTTCTTCCCCCCACATATCCATTCAGGAGATGGAGGTATATCTCTAAATTATGACATGCTCTCAGGTTAGCTTTACGCTTCAAAAAAGGGTGATGCAGATAGATCGAGCTTCAATACGGCTCCTACATGTCTGTAAGTCGACAAGAACCTTCCAGTGATTGTGCCAAAAGTCTTGAGAATCTCCTCACTGAAAATGCCTGGTAATTTTGGCACTATATCTTGCTTGATAACGACTCGTAAGGTTTTAACTCTTAGTTCGTCGAGCCTTCGCTTGAAGGGCAAGTTCCCAACCCTTGGTGCGCCAAAAGTAATGACACTGATTTGAAGATCAGGAATGTAAGTAGCTGCCTCGTAAGCATTTAGGAGTGCTAATGCACCCCCTAAACTGTGACCTGTGACTGTCAAGCTAACCTCACGATCACCTTGCTCCAAATAGAAGTTGACTAGTCTTACAACTTCTTGCATAACTTGTTCAGAGGCACTCAGCTTGTTATACCTAATAAGCGCACCCCTTGACTTGTACATGCTAAGAAAATCCACACTCAACCCTAACATCAGGGTTGTCATCAATAGGCTCCTTTAAGGCCTTGACATTGGACAGCCACTCTGACGGTGCCACGGTACCTCGCCAAGCTACAACTATGTCTCTTTGCCCAATCCTTCCGGATTCATCATCGTTGCTGACTGCAATGTAACCCATCCAATTGGAGTCTTTGCTCAAAGTACGACTAGACCTCTTGAGCCATTTAGGTAGGTGGACATGAGACATTGCATAAAAGTACTTAGTCACCTCATAACCATGATGAGTAAGGCCTAATTCTTGAAAAAAGCTTGCTCTTGTTATACCGGCAGCTTCCGCAGTATTTAGACAAAGGATCAAAATCAAAGGAATCATAAGTTGCTTGGGCAAATTCCCCATATTTGAGAATTTCCCGTCGAAGCCACGAAGGCAAAGGGTCTAGAACGCCTTCCCAGTTACACGAACTAGAAAACTCTCGCCACTGTGCTGATATATCCTCCTTTTGAGAAAACGTAGATTGTCCATCGTCAATGAAATCCTTCTCTGTATTCGGCTGTCTCATCAACTGTTCCAAAGACTTGTGGGAACGGCAGCCATTGTCCTTTGCACTGGCAGGCTTAGCAGCAGCAACGACTTCTTCATTTGTTTTGACCGTGTTCGTGGGCAGCATGCGGTTCAATAACAATTTCTTCATCTTGTTAGCAATAAGTAAACACAACAAAATCGCAACGACAACTTCTCCAGGCAGAGAGAAAAAGAGTAGAGACCAAGATTACTTTATAAAGTGGGGCGCAGGGTTTGGATAGAATTTTAAATGACATCCTAATCAGCAACGGATTTTAGAATTCCTACTCAAAACAGAATTTACTTATATCAGTAAAATCTTTATATTTATTGTTTTAACCCTTTTTTTTTTTATATGGACTCACATCAAATTTCAATGCTGGATTTACTTCCCAAATAGCCATTGTTATATGGGCATGTTTGTTTGGTTTAAAACGGAAGTCCTTAGTTCTTCAATAGGACATGATTGGTTACATGTGGACAACTTTAATGAGCATTTGGTAGACTCAGATGGCTTATGGTGCTTGGTGGACAAATCGAATTAGTTCTGATCAACTAATCTGTAGAAAAATTTCGGGCTACTCGTTTAGTTTTCTTTTGCCCAATAACGGTGGATGTGACGCATTATAATTGTTTATCTCAACATAGAATCGTGTTTAACTGACTAGATTCAATTCTTTCAAATTGATATTACCTGAAAAAAAATGATGGCGTGTAATTCATTAAGGCATACGAAAATTAAAATCATTTTAATAAAAAAAAAAATATCGATGATCTAGATTAATTTAAAATTCAATTAATTCAAAACTTGGACGATAACTCAATTTAAAAGATTTGAAACTCTACTACTGACTCAAATTTGTACAATTTAAAACGCCCAACAGGATCAAAAAATTTTAATTTTGCTCTTGCAAATGTCTTTAATTTTTGATAATTTTTATTCTTAATCAAGTTGATGATTTTATTATTTATTCTTGCAACAATTATTTGATATTCTAGAAAGTTAGAAGGTCTTAACGGTTGTAATTATAAATGAGTAGATTTCTTCTACTGTCTTAATATTAACAAAGGTTCAAATCCCTTAAATAATCTTGGGAGAGAGAGATTGTTAATTAAATTTATTAGTGTTTTTGGAACATGGGTTTAATAGTCTGGCTTGTAGTGCTTATAACGAGTGTAACTCTTCAATGTTAGATATGACTCTAAAAATAATTTAAGAAAATATTCGGTAGTTACAATATTTAGTAATAAATTATCTCAATTTTTAATTTTCAAATTTTAAGTTTAATTTTTAGTTTCTACAAATAAAAGAAATTTAATTAATAAAATAAAATTACTTATTCACCAACAATAATTGTGTCAGTGTTGGGGTCTGTCCTTTGCGCTGCTTCGGGGGCTTCTTCTTTGTATTTGGTTTAGCTAATCAGGCCCCCTGGTTCCCCCATGGGTCCTCTAATACACGGTTTTATCAATAAAATTCTTTTCAGAGGTAGCGTGTATATATAAACACACACACTTTCTCGTTTTATTTTTAATATAACAAATTAATAATTTTTAACTGCACATTTTTTTTATTTTAGTTGAATTTCACTTAAAATTTTTTTATTTTTTCTCACATATATATAAATAAATAAATTTAATTCAATTTTTAGATAAATTAAATTACAAATCTTCATAATACATACGACCACTTAGAGTAGCTATTCATAATTTTTTGAGCAAAAATTTTCTGGGTGTTTACCAACCAATTTGCCTAATAATTTGTGTATGGTTCCGTTGTTGAATGTGAAATTGATTGTATTTGCTAAGCTCCTACTCGTACTAAAACTCCACTTCATGCGGCAGAATCAAAATCACCTTTCATGCGTGTAACACGCCCTTACAAGTTTAGAGTATCCGGAGCTACTCAACAAGCATGGTTCTGGGGACCTCTTCCTCAATTGTTGTCTCTATGTTTTTTTATTTTTACAATCCCTTTTTCCATCTCCTTGTCACCCACAAGCACCATCCATGGGATTCTCGACTCTCTGGCACGATCAATGTGCTTGCTGAATCTTGTGCTGACAACATATTCTGCTTTCAATCTCGCATTCCAAAGTTCGCTAACAACCTCCGCAGCTAGACAGAGTTTACTTTTATCCCCCAAAATGCTCAACAGAACCTGTGTTTCAGTCGGACGGGCTGTTTGCTTTCGATCCTTCTGAAGTTGCTCCATTATGGTAAACACACGTTCGATGCCAAGACTAACTCCAACAGCTGGAACCTGCTTCGTGCCAAACATTCCTATAAGGTTGTCATAACGCCCACCAGCAGCAAGTGAACCAACCTGTAAAACAAATAACTCATGAAGATAACATTAAGTTAATAATGCAACTGCTGATGGATCGCCCACTATTATAAAAAATATAGATAGTAAGGGGCAGAACTGTTGTTTCACTGGAGTGCCAGAGTGTAGAGGTTATTCCCATCATTGAAGTCAAAGTGTGGTACTGAGCCCTTCTAATGAGAAAAAAAGTGCTTAGTTTCGTTGGAAAAAACAGTGCAGGTCATATTAACTTTTTCCATCTCATACCAAGAAGTAACAATGACCTGCATGGTCAGACATTCTGACTTGTACTCATTGGTCGCATTTTTTCTTTTCATCTTTTTTTTTGGGGGGGGGGGGGGGGGTTGGGAGTATTAACTAGCAATATGATTATTCAAGAGAGAACATGAAACAAGCACTAAGCAGAGCACACTTGCAATGTGATAACCAGTCCATTCCATTGCCTTGCCATCCCAAGCCAATGTAACCCCTGATGATGTAGTGTACTACAATAAAACTACACAAACTGAAGCTTTATCCTTGATTTGATTTGATTTCCAACACATGCCAATCCAAAAATTATAGGCTAAAAGTGGCTCATCAAAGAACTGTTAAAAGTCAACAAGTTAATACAACTATAAGGTATAACCTGCCTTCTAAGAGCCCATTACAGAGTGCATAAACTTAACTGCAATGAGATGACAGACTTCGGATATAAATGATGTTCTAGGTAGGTTACACTAAAAGTTTTAGTCTTGGAGATCCTGTTTTATAAAATTAAAAGGGAACTCCTCCCAACAATTAATAAAAATAAAAGTCATCATTGACCAAGTGTTTGAAAAAAATTATAAAAAAAACAAAAAAAGAACCTCCTCACCAGAAATGATTCTTGAAATGCTGAACCACCGTTGCCTAGGGGAAATCTCCAGGCAATTTCCAAAATCAAAGAAAGAAAACCAAAGCAAATTGATACCATAACTTGCGGCTTGAAAATTGACACAATCCAAACAGACGTTGGTCATATAACAATTCTTATGCTCAGTGAGGTTTATTATTATACCATTTTCTCTGATACCATCCTTAATGTTTGTCAGTATGAAAAATCAAAATAGCATGATAATCTCCCCCCCTCCATCTCTTCCTCAACCACTTGTGGGATTGTGAGCATCTTTGCCCCACATCATCCATGGTGATATATAAGGACCAAGTCTTTGTCTTTACGATAAATTCAGGGCAGTTAAATTGATCAGAGAACAACCATTCCACCAATTCCACCATCGAAAGACCATGTCACTGCTACCCTGCCTACTCCCTGCCAGTACAATGCTGACAACAGCAATATACTTCACCAGGACACCAAGCAATAATTTGTTTTCTTGGTGAAAACAAATTAAATTACAAGGAAATCACTAGACTCCCAAGCAATAACGCCAGGATGAAGATTCACGACAGAAACTATGTCTATACCAAACTAAACAAAAAATAAACAAATTCCATCTAACCCAACAATGGGGACCCGATTTGGTCATCCCTGTCAATACAGAGATGAAAAGCAATGCTGAAAATGCATACCAGTTACAATTAACCAACAGATATATAAAAAATTAGTCCTATCATTTTTGAAAACATAGTTTTGCCTGAAAACACTAAATCCAGACAAAGTTGTTTCCTCAAGGAATCAAAGATGGAGCACTACTGTTTATATCCAAACAACATGAATGAAAAACCAATTAAAGCAGAGATAACAAGACAGGGAGGGGCCAAATTGTAGAATGATATTATTATAAACATATGCAATGTCAAGACATAAATCAATATATTCCATTGGCCAAGAAGCATAACAGATTCAAACAGTTAAAAAGAACATAGTGTGGAAAGGGGATATGAAGACAATGAAGTCACAATGGGTAGACATAATTAGTGCTTGAGGAATCTCATCTCTGCAATTGATCTTCGTAAGAGACATAAATGTTTCTAGACAGGATTCCAATGTCCATTATGCAATTAACCAAAGAACTAACAGGAATTGACTCATCATTCATATTATTCCATCATGTGCGCTAAAAGAACTCTGCTTACAGAGCCAGTGCACCTTTACCAAAAACATAATTGACTGAGATTGTCTCAACAAAGCCATAATCCCAAAATTTAATTGGGGTCCAGTCATTCAAATCCTTCCTAATCAAAGACTCCCACTTTTGGTCTCCCAATTCCAATCTGCTCCTCATTTAATAGGCTTTGGTCACCCCTTTTAGCAGCACATTTTTAGATAACTATAAAGCAAAAATTATCCAAGTACATCTTGGCCAAGGCACTTTGTTAAAAAAATTTAAAGGCACCACACCAACCTGAGTATTACATTCTTGTCCTAAAACAAACATGCATAAATTACAGGCTCCAATTTTATCAATTATAAATCAAATTATATGCCAAAATTTATCTACAGCTTCTGTAAGCAGCAAGTGTAGGACAGTTATGCATCCCAAGTACAGGGTTTGTCTTCCCTTTTTCACTACAAATTTTTAAAGCCTATAATTTTATATCCAAAACAGTTCAGGAAAAAAAAAAAGAAGAAGAAGAAGGAGAAGCATGTTACTGTGTGCCTAATTACTCTCCCATCAACATTCACACTTCAAGTCGCTCAGATAAAAACCAATTTATCCCAAGAAACCCGACATCATAATACTTAATAATGAAGCAGCCCCAATAATTTAATCAACAAATGATCAACATGTATATGCTATGCAATTACTTCAAAACAAAACAAAAGAAATCTCAACATCACATTGGGTGGCATCAAATAGATCATTACCTGCATAGTCCCAACAGCTTCAAATATCACCCCAGTGTAATAATCCAGCCCCCTTGCAAGGCTCAGATCAAAAACCACTCTATTAATGCACTTGGACTTGTGAAGAGCTTCAAACAATATCTCCAAATCATCCAAGGCATGTTTAGAAGAAGCATTGTCGAGAAAGCTGCTGCCTTTCTGCTTAAGCCTTGATAATAATTCCTTTGGTGGTCCCTTTTGCTTCACAAAGCTGCCAATCCTGTCTGCTGTTTCACCATTCAACCCCTTCTCCTCCACCTGTAACAATTTGGAAGTAACACATCACCAACAAGATAAGTCATCAATAAAAACAAAACAAAGAATTGCTACACAGAAAAAATTCGATGCAAAAAAATTGGTGCCAAGCACCCAAAAAAACAGAAAAACAAAAAAATCCCAAGAGCCAACACCCTTTACCAGAAGTCCAGACATCCAGCATCATTTACGGTAAGTAATGTAAAATCGTAAGTGCCAACATTAATTTGACAACACAATGCCACAGATAACAATAGAAAAATTATCATTTTGCTATTCAATTTTCCAGCATGCCAAACACATGACCTGTTCTCATGGCTTATGCACCTTTTTGACATCTCAAATTAAACCTCTTCTTTTCCACCTAGAATACGTTACAAGAAACACATGGCACTGACGAGAAAATGGAGGTAGCTAATTAACAACACAATAGAGAAAATGATGGATTCTCTATATTTTCATATAGCATGTATCATAAATTAAAATTCTAGTGCTAAAAAACCCATCGACATAATGACATAATGACTATGCCAAGCAAATAGTCAGACCCAAAGGACAATCATAGGCCCATATTTGTGCTATTTATATCAACAAAATTATGCCAGCTATTGCATGAAATTTTAAGCAGTATGTAAAGAACCAATTTATCAGGATATATTGTGCAATCCCAGTAAAGGAGAAAGAAGGTGCTACATATAAACAGAAAGCACAGCCAAACCAATTAAAGATGCACCAACTAGCTTTTCGGTTTGATAGTCTCAGTTTTGCCAGCATTGATTCTAAATTGAATCGTGGGTATAACTGGGTTTCTTAACTTAGATGTCGTTTTCTTTCCTATACTACAAGAAATCAATCTATTCTGGATCCAATGGAAATCATACAGACTGATGTGTCACATTCTCTTCCCAATCACATGCCATTGTGTATGAGCATGCAGAACAAATCAGTTTTACCGGTCAAAGCATGGGTTTTCTGTGTGCTGTCCAGTTTCAATATGCTCTTACCATTTCCTTTTTAACCTGCTCAAATGTTTGCTTGTCTAGTTTGTCAATACTTGAACATATAGCACGAAATTTCTCAGGTGGCACTCCACAAATTTCAAACATTCCATCCAGTAACTTGCGATGATTTAATTTAACCTGTCAAAAAAACAAGTCAAAACAATAAGCACTTCAGCCAGCACTGGCAATTGCTTGATCATCAAATTTAGCCACTAAAAAGACAAAAGCACAAATTTAGCTGCTAAGAATAGAGGAGTTTAAGATCCAATTGACAGCATACCATTCAAATTCAGCTACTTAGGAAACTTGAGTTCAAAAGTCAGTTGAAAGAATCCATATTATTTTAGCAGATGCCGAGTTAAAATAAGTTATGAGTCAAACACTCAGGATAAAGTTTAATGATGTCACAAATTAGCTTGGGTGCAACAACCAAAGGTAACCTCATGGGCCCATTTTTAAAAAAGCAGTTAAATCTTTGAATATAAAAATAAGGCTATATTCATTGGATCTTTTCACTCTATTTCACTTTCAGATTCCACACAGCTCAGCATTCATGCCTTTGAATAGTTGCTACATTTATCGATGTAGGAAAGCCAAAGATAAATTTATGGGTGACAGAGCTTTAAAGTTTATTAGAGTCCAAAAAGTTGAAACTTTGAGTTTAAATCATGGAATTTGGATCATTATAGTGAAGAGACTAAGAACAACCAAAATTGAAAGAAACTATAAATGTCACACTGATATGGATGAAGAGTTAGCAGCAAAACACCAATAGGATCTCTGAACGGATTTTAGGAGCCATTCCTAGGGAAAGAGGGCACCACGCCACCTTCTAGGTGAAAATTACCAATATCCAGAAAACTCATCCAGTAACTTCATGCATGGCATGCTCCTGCAGACTTTGAAAGAGTTGCTTTTAGCTGAAACTTCTCAAACAAGTAGTCATTGAGTCAGTTACTAAAGTCAGTGGCATTATAGGGGCATTAGGCAAAGGTGTCAAGAATGCAGTTTTAGCCAACTTTACTGTCAGGAAGCATTTCAATACTTGAGCCATTCTTAACAACAAAGCAAGATGAAATTAACTAGATAGGCCAGATTTCAACTCTATTTTGGATATTAGCAGGCACCCTCTTAGGAGGCTTTTGCTTCTTGGGCTGCCAGAATTCCATGAAAATCCAAAGGCAACAGCTGCTAAAGGTGTGAACTGAAAGTAGCTCTTCCAAAGTCTGCTCAGAAGGGGATCATTGCCCCTTCAACTTATCTAATCCATGATTGCATGATCCATTTACTTGCATTTCCCATGCTTCAACATAAACAATTGTATCACTTTACCTTATGCTTTGGACTTTTATTAATTTCAGTTAAATCAATGCATAGCCTTCTTTAATGTTTCTTAGATGTAGCCATGTCTTAGTGAACTTCCTTTGTGGGATCATTCTGCAGGTATACTATATTAGAATGAACAACCTATAGCTACCCAAGCACACCCTCGATTGAGCAGCTTAAGGCTTTTTGCTAAGGATTTACATATTTTTGAGTGCCTGCACACACACACACATATTATCTCTGATTTTTATGCTTGCTATTCTTCTTTGTGAACTGACAAAAGCCCAAAATCTAAGTTTGTAACTCAAATTTTTGTAGGTTTTCTGCTGGGGACTAGGCAAACAAATTTTGGAGACAAAAGATGGTGGAAACACATGGATTCCTCGTTCAATACCCTCAGCTGAAGAAGAAGATTTCAATTATAGATTTAATTCCATTAGCTTCAAAGGGAAGGAAGGTTGGATTGTTGGAAAGCCTGCAATTTTGTTGTACACCTCAGATGCTGGGGAAAGCTGGGAGAGGATACCACTAAGTGCTCAGCTTCCTGGAGATATGGTAGCTTTTTTTTTTTTTTTTTAAATGCCTGATGTATGCAAATTGAAGGTTTGAAATATGATATTTATTAGTGTGCTTTGCTCTAAATGGACGTCAAAGAGAAGAGAAGCTTTTAGAATAAGGGCCTTTTAGAGTATATTCTTCTCCTTATTTTTACCTTTTTCAGAAGAGGGAAAGTAACTGCTCATTATGTGCTTGGATTTTTTGACATTTGAGGTTTGACTTTCTCAGTGTAAAACCTACTAGTGTGTTAGAAACACATTAGCAATGTTATTGGTCCAAATTTTTATGTCTAGTCTCAGGTAATAATCTGGGTCCCTTTTTGTGCCTCACAGACAATTAAGACCTCTTTTATGGTTGTTGCAGATGTAGGAAGAGCCAAGTAGCTAATAAATGCTGTAACTTCTGCAGGTATATATTAAGGCAACTGGAGAAAAAAGTGCAGAAATGGTGACTGACCAAGGAGCAATTTATGTTACCTCAAATAGAGGATTAAACTGGAGGGCTGCAGCCCAGGAGACCGTGTCAGCAACACTTAATAGGTAGTTTCTTCTCTGCTAAATGCTAATCTATTTGCTATTGGAGAAATGCTTTATATGGCTATGCTTTGCTGTAGGAAAACATTTGAGTTTGCTAAGAAACCTGACTATTGACATTTTCTCTTATGAGCTTGCTATTCTTTTCTGGTTGCTTACATGCATTTTATGTTACATCTAAATAATTTATCTTTATTTTAATTAATTAATTAATTAATATATTTTTTTTTGCTTCTTCTTATGAAATTTTAAAAAAGAGTATTTCCTTTTCTTCCAGGAGTTATATATTATGTTTGCTTTCAAATTAAGCTGAGCTGTTCCATCTAAATTAAGTTTGACTGTGTTACAATTGGTTTGAAAACTAATTTAGGGTCCATATGGGGAGCTAGTTTCTTCTATTTCTTTTCTTGTTGCATTGGTCTAAAATGGTTCTCTACCAGAAAGAATTCAGTTCAGACATAACCATCCAGAAGTTGATTACTTTTCTGCAGTAATGGAAAATTTTATACTTCAAAAGGCTGTGGTCTTCAATCAGGCAAGATATTGATGTGCATTCATTGCTTTTGAAGAACAGTTTCTAGTGGCATTAGTGGTGCAAGCTAGTACACAGGAACATTTAATACTGTGAATCGCTCACCAGATGGAAGATATGTTGCCGTCTCAAGCCGTGGAAACTTTTATCTGACATGGGAACCTGGCCAGGTGAGGTAGCTTCTCTGTTGGCGTCCATTATTCTTATTGGTACTTCTTTTGGCTATATATGCAGGAAGTATCCTCTGCTTCATGTTTGCACTAAGTTTTAATCATCTGGTTTTGGACCAAGTGATCCTTTTTAATGCATTAAAAAAATGTGGTGGCCCTTTGAAAAAAAGATGTTGGTGCAGCAAATTGGCCATAGTTCATGAAACCATCAGCAAGGGTTTTCACTGTCTCTGTTTTTACTTATGGTGAAATAAATCTTGTATATTAGATATTAGATATTACTAATGCAGACATCTAAGTGTTCTACTTTTAAATTACATTAATGTACACTGTAGAAACTCTTAATACCTGCATTTTGTTGCTTTCATCTGTTCAATTTATTTGTTTGCCTTTTCTCCTCTCCTTGTATTGCCTTCCCTGTTTTTGGATAAGGTGATCTTATATTTGACTTTTTTTATTGTATAATATTTACCTCTGTAAAGAGCTTCATATATCAGCAGTATATTTGGCTCATTTGTTGTCTTCTGTCAAAGACTTGCATATATCTTAACAGTGATTCATTAATTTATACTAGCTGCAGGCATTCTGGCAGCCACATAATAGAGCAGTTGCAAGAAGAATTCAGAACATGGGATGGAGGGCAGATGGTGGTCTTTGGCTTCTTGTTCGTGGAGGGGGACTTTATCTCAGCAAAGGCACAGGAGTAAGTAAACATGACAATAAGTCCTTTTATCCAAATATTTGACATAATGACAAAAAATTACCTGCAATTCACGCCTGTAATAAAATTGAATTGCTTTCAGGATAAAGAGCTCTTGTGTCTCTAGACCAATATTTTATGACAAATCCAAAATTAAAATCTCAGCCAAAATAGCCACTATATGCATTGTATATACCCGTATAGTAAGGCTAAAATAATATAGTGTGTTAATCAGTAGTAGCAAATCTAGCAAGATAGTTGTTCTTAAAAACCTATTTGCTCTCGCATGTTCCATAGAGCAAAAATGTTAATTTCTGCTGGGTGCCATTGTTTCTTACAGTTTGAAACAGTTTTGGTAGACTACTTTAGATAGTTGTCATTGTTATCTAATGTGCATATAAACTTCTGCACAGAATGGGGTGTCTTCCAGTGTAAATGCATTTTCAAGATATAATAGGACATTGAGATGTTGTGTGAACGTTGCTCCTAGAATTTTGTTTTCACCTTTACCCTGGAATTTTAGTTTTCTTGTTATTCATTTATTTATTTGAATTTGATTTCTTCTTGTATTTTTGTTTTTCCTACAGTATAAACTGATTATGCACAAAAAAAAAAATACATACACATATACATGGATATGCACTAGTGCATACTTATATTCTGTCAACCGCAGCCCCTTGTCTATTTCCATTATTATACTTGGTATCTGCTTGATATTTTATTCTTCTGAAGCATTGAAGTGCAAACTTCTTTAACCTTGCAGATAACAGAGGAATTTGAGGAAGTTCCAGTGCAAAGTAGGGGCTTTGGGATCCTTGATGTGGGGTATCGTTCAGAGGTAAAAGGTTTTGACATGAATATGGCCCTTGAATGTCTTATTTGGCGATGATAATTCATTTCTCCCTCACAATAGTTTTTCGGTGGATTAATGGCCTTGACGTGTGGTGGTGACATAAGAACTGTGTGGTATAGATTAGAAAGCATCTGTCACATCATTTTGATGACAAAACATTTGTATACTAGTTCCCTATAAGAAGAAACCACCATACATTGACTTTGCTTTTGTTTTCATTTGCAAAGCAATTATGCTTCGTGGGCCATTGACACAAAAGCAGCTTTTTCATGTTTTGTACATGATATCCAAGGCAAGTAAGTCTATCTGGATAATTAACAACGATCAACAAATGCAATTGAGCAGGCTTAGTTATTGAGAGGTATGTCTCAGGCATAAGGCACACCTAGGCCATATTGTTGGTGCCTTCACCACCTCCCTTGAGGCTTGGTCACCGAGGCACACAAATTCTTTCTACACCACTCACCAATAATTCTCGCATCAGGCTCAAATTCTCAATAACCTTTACGTACTAATAAAATTCGGTCTAACAACCAAGAACATATGTGCACATAATAAAGATGATATTTTTAGCTCTATTCTTTTGACAGTGATTCTATGCCGATTTCCCTAGGAGAAATCAATGTCATTTATACAAATGTCTCCTAATTGTTTCCATTTCTTTCGCCAACATGAAATTGCTCTCTACATTTGCTTTAGCTGCATCACTGCAAAACCTTTTTTTAGTCCGTTTTAATTTCTTTTTTTCATTTCTCCCATACTAGATTACCACTGTAAAATGCCAAATGGGAGTTTGATAGTCAAGAAATAGCAATGTCAAATGGTTCAGGTCTTGTCATGAAAGTTTTGATACTGTGTCAAGAAAGTATTTAATTCAAAAGTTTAATTTGTCAGGTAAGATCCAAGAATAGATCATATATTTAACTCGATCAACTACTTTAGCATAAAAAAGTGAATACTTTTATGTAGAATCGATAAGATTGGAAAGAAGCAGCATTTAACTTGGGCAAGAGGTCCAATCTAGCAGATCTTCGCTTGATTTATATTAAGGGAGGCTTGCCACATTCGTAGCTGCATTGCTGAAGTGATGGAAGCTGACTTTTTGGCACCTGTTAAGAGTGGGGAGTTGAACGTGTGTGATTGATTTCACTAAACTGGAAATGAAGCCAATCAGCCTTTGGTCTCTTGATTGGCTTTTCTGATAGCCAGTAGGTCATGGTTGGTCTTCTGATTTAATGGTTGATCAGTTTTGTATACACTCTCCTTTTGGATTAGGAGTGCACATTCTAGTGAGCTTCAAAATTTAATATGGCCCCTTTGTCTTAGTTTCTATGTTTTATGCTCTTTGATGGTTTCTTGTGCAGGAAGAAGAAGCCTGGGCAGCAGGGGGCAGTGGGGTTCTGTTGAGAACAACAAATGGTGGCAAGACTTGGAGCCGTGATAAAGCAGTTGACAATATTGCTGCAAATCTCTACTCAGTGAAGTGAGTGATTATAGTGAGAGCTATATGGCTAATTTTTATGTCCTTGTTTGACTGACAAGTTCTTAACAGGAGAAGATAGGAAAGTCGATGATTAAGCATATGGAGAAAATGCTAAGAAAATGTTTGGAAGTTGCAGGATTTCTTTATGGATCAGTCTGTCCACCAAACACAAAAGCAATAATAACCGCCCAATACTTGGCGAGACAATGCTTTTACAAGGCACTGGTACTGATGATTTCTGTTTTTCAGGTTTATCAATGGTGGAAAGGGATTTGTGCTAGGAAATGATGGGGGTTTTGCTTCGGTATCTTGGATAGCTTTGCTGCCGTATATGGTAGGGTAGTTCTTCGTTCCCTCCTCTGGATGTAATTTGTAACGTCATGTTATTGGGGTCCTTCCATTTGTTTATAAAATCGGGTGGAGGGGGAGCCTGTATAAGCGTGCGAGTGAATGAGTTAGGAAACAATTGTGGATTTTGGCCCAGCCATAACATGGGGAAGATGCATCTCAACCGGTGATATCAACTTTGCAGAATTTGCAAGGCTGCAGGATGTCGTGCATTTGGCTCTCTAAACATGGAAACAAAAGCTTAATGTGCTTAGTGGTGTGTAATTCCCATGGAGGATAAACGCTATGTTAACCAAGAGGGCCAAAGATCAACTAGTAAACATATAAATGCGTTTAACCTACAAGTTGATCAGTAAGATATTGGAATATGATCCTACTTTCTTCCGGACTATTGTTAGTCTTGCTAACTGTATTTTGTGCTACTCTGATGGCTTTGAAATTATCTCTTTGCTTTTCTTTCTTCTCTTTTTTTTTTTTTTTTTTTTTTTTTTGCAGTACGATAGCTATTTCCTTCTTGACCAGAAGGTTTAAAAATGCGCATCATGAGCTTTACTGTTGTTCCAGTCATTTTTGGTCATTGCAGCTAATGCAATCGTAATTGCGTGCAATGTGACTGCAATTTTGGGGTTATGCACCACAATTGCTGATGTGATGCATGTAAATAGATGCCTAAGACTACTGTCCACCTGGATTTTAGCGACCACCAGTTTAGGAGCTTGTTTGTTCCTGTTACAATTAATATGACTAGTTTTAACCTTATGATCTTTCTAATGATTTATACAATTTGTATGGGGCAGCCTTATAGTTCTAAGCGACGAAGCTAATATCTTTAGCACATGCGGCAGCTAATGAGTCACAATTATGACAGAAAAAATGTCTTTTCTGGTAAAATACTGGAAAATGCATATTATTCTTTTCTTTTTTTTTTTCTGTGAGAAATCATGTAAGGTCTGTCACTTTGTCAAAATCTCACGATAGGCTAATGAGAGCATTTGTCAATTTATTTTACTCAAATTTAAGTATTAATTATTCCTTTTTAATATGGTACAAGAGTAAGAAAAGACTACAGAATTTCAAGGATACACTGGCAAACCAATATACTCAGTGTGGTTTGGCTCAGAAAGTGAAAGGCGGGCAGTTTTGTGGACGTGTGAAGTGCATTGGATGTTTAAAGTGTGCTTTATTTGTAGAGAAGCCATTTGCTATTGAAACCGTTTATGGAAGAGCAAGGGTTATCGGACAATGGGCTGATCCAGAATGCAAAATTCAAGCAACCATAGAAACTTGTCCTATTGATTGTATCTCGTAAGACAATAGTTTTCCTTAATCGCAGAATTAATTTTGTCTTCTAACTTACCAAGATAGAGGTTGGCTTCCAATTTGTTACTTGTTGGAAGGTTGGGTTCGTCTGTTTATGCAGCTGAGCTTGTTCAAATTCTAAGTTGTCAAACAAAGCAAACTAAAGTCTGTATGAAGGGACAAAATAAAATTCTTGTGAAACAACAATGTAGTGTCAGCTACAAGGATATCTATCCTATACTTCAGATGACACCTAATAAGACACATAAAAAAGACAGTTTGCTGCTATACCATCTTATATTGCAAAGACCATAATTTGTGAGTCATTCACTTAATCCAGCGTTAGTGTAGAAGACTGAAGAAAAGGAATCATGTTCTCATGCAGTGCTCCTCTAATAATGACGAAGGTTAAACCTAGAATGCCATGCATCAAGTGCAAAATTTCATGGATACATGTCTGGATATGTGCATTAAGTGCCAATGTTACTTCCACCACTTTGGTGGAAAATTTGAACTTAGCATCAATAAAACACCCCTCATATAAGTTACAATGGTTGAATGATAATAAAGAAAGAAAGGTTGCATAATGGGTTAAATATATTTTATCATAAAGGTTAGAGGGTGTGGTACTCAACTATTTTTAAAATATATTTAAAAAATTATTATCATTAAATTTGTAAAGGATGAGTGTGAAAAACTGCATTTAAGATAAAATATAAATTATATGAACGGTTAGTAAGATCATTTGGCTTATCTAATACATTAAATACTTTCCTGTTATTAATGAATTACATGCTTCATAAGTTTATTTGGTAGATTTGTTATGGTTTATTTTAATGACAACTTGATTTATGGTAGAATTCATAAAAGAGAACGTCGTTGGGCCACGAAGATGTCAGAATCCAGCGTTTCGACCATGCGGAAAAGCTCGGCTTGAAGATTACCGCTAACTAACATCTTAGGGATTGCTTCGTCGGCCTCCAGGATGCTTCTTCCTCCAAATTTCTCTGACCGTGATCGCCGCGCTCTCGACCACCTCCTTCCTGCAAGGTTCCATTCCTCCTAATACGCGCGCACGCACAAAACCGCACTTGTTCGGGTTTTGAGTTAGTGAACTACGGTCTACAGGACCAGTGGAATTACGCAGAGTTAACTGGGGAAAGATGTTGGTATTGAAGGAAACAACTTGTATTATGTATTGAGGACCCTTGAAATGCCGGGGGTTGATTGTGAGACAACCTGTGGTTCTAAAGAAGTCCAAAGAAGCCGAGAATGGTTCGACTGTGACTACCAGCTATGCAAAGCATTTGGGTGTTCAACAGAGGTTTGAGATTGAAAAGTGTGCAGATGGTGAACAATATGGGGACACGACCGAAGATGGAGATGGTTTGCATGTGAGAGATTTTGCACCAGCTATGACAGCTATTTGTGATAAGCTTGAACAAGCCAATGACAAGGTGAATGTTTTGACTGAATAACGCCACGGGTAGTAACAGTTTAGGAAGACGATTTTTTTACTAATTGTCATTATGCATTTTTTTTGTGTGTGACATGTTGTCTTGGGACGAGCCTATTTGTAAGTTCAGTTGGACAGAGTTTGGATGCTATGTCATGTAGTGAAAATCTAAATGAGAGCATTAACATCCTCAATATCACTTTTTTTTATTTGCTGGCATTTCAAATTTGTGCAGGTTTTAGTTTTCATTTTATGCTGATTTTTTTAACTGTTATTGAAGTTGCTTGTTATATCAGACATCAAGAATGATCTAGGCTATAGGGGTAACGGACCTGCTGGACACAAATCTTGGAGCATTGTAAGTCCTATGTTGGTGTTTGAATGCAGCTCTGTTGGGAATCTGTGTTCTTTTTTCTAATGCTTACTGCATGATTTGTACTTAGATATGTAATAGGTTGAAAGAGGCTCACATTGTTGAGGAATTTGAAGCAAAAGTAAATGAAAAGGTGTGTAATTAGGTTATAGGAAGTGTTTCTATCTTGTTGCTTGTCAGAAAGTTATAGTTCTGATTTTCAGTTGTGATGCTTATGCTTTGGCAGGTCGTGCGCTGCCTACTCCTGTTGAAAGAATTTTCTACGGAGAATTTTGAACAAGTGATCAAGTGTGGAAAGAGGTCTCAACAAAATGATCAGCTGGTAGAACTTGCTATTAAGCATCAGATTTATGACACGGTTGATGCTAAAGGAACTGAAGGACTATCTTTATGGAGGTATGCGTTGGTTCTTATATTTCCTTTGTCAATTCTAATGCCTTTGAATTTGAAATAAAGTTCTTTCTCTTTCCTCTGAAATTTTCTTTTTTAATTATTACTGTAGATGTTTGAATGCTTATTTTCCTGATCATGTAATTTTGTTCCCATCACAAGGAAGTTTCATCTTTAAGAATTTGCCTCTACTCTCTACTTTTTGTCTGTCTTTCTATATGCCTCTTTTCCTTTTCCTAGTTTGCTTGATTGTTGACTCTCTGCCTTGGTAAGCTAGATCCTGTAGGTTACCTCTCCTCCCATTGTTCTGATCCTGTAAGACTTTTTTTTCCCTATCACGATGAGTTTTAACTTTTTTACTTGTGTGGTACATTTTATTTGCAATACGGTGAAGATATTATAGAATTTCCTTTTAAGAAAGTTAGTAGCATTTCTATCTTTATATTATGTTCGTTAGTTGTGGTCCTTGTAGTTTGATTTTGTGTTTTACTTCTCAATGACTAACTAAGCATTAATCTCAATCTAGCTTGAGTTGGTGTGGATTATTTTTTACCATTCTTTTCCGTTTTAGGTATAACTCTCGTATAGCTCTCAATATCTTGTTGTTTTGACTCGTTTGACTTTATTCATGCTGTGGCTTTAAAGCTTTTGTCTATTCGACTTTTCCATAAGCAAGTGTGTGGGAGACTTGGTGTTGAAAATAAGAGAGATTTTCGGTCTCGAGATATGGTCTCCAAGTATGCGATGCATTTGTAAAAGGAAATCTATAAGAGAGCTGTGGCAACTTGAGTGTGCTGCTACTGTCATAATCACAGAACTTTGCTAGAAAAACTATTTGTCACTATTGGCAACTTGGGTATATGTTAATACTACGATGAGGCCAAATCTGTTGATACACTTATTATGTAGTTGTCAGTTTGTATCTTATAGGTTTAAAGGGGTAATAGGTCTAAAGGCTGGACTACAAGTATTCATAAACGAATCAAAATAGATACGACTTTTTCAAAACCGAAAGAGAAAACGGAATATAAATATTCAAAAAACAATGTTTATAGACAATTAGATACACAGAAATAGAGACAGAGGGGAGATAACTCAACACCAAATGGAGAAGGAACGTCTTCAGGCTCTCTACTTGGTTTAATCCATCTACCATATTTATTCACGACGAGCCCTTTATATTGCAAAAAATACCAATATTTTGGTATTTTTAACTCTTCTATCAGCGTATCACAACTTTTGTTCACCAATGCCAGATCTCTTCCAGCACTCCATTGGAACTTTGCTTTCTTCCCCATATATCCATTCAGGAGATGGAGGTATATCTCTAAATTATGACATGCTCTCAGGTTAGCTTTACGCTTCAAAAAGGGTGATGCAGACAGATCGAGCTTCAATACGGCTCCTACATATCTGTAAGTCGACAAGAACCTTCCAGTGATTGTGCCAAAACTCTTGAGAATCTCCTCACTGAAAATGCCTGGTAATTTTGGCACTATATCTTGCTTGATAACAACTCGTAAGGTTTTAACTCTTAGTTCGTCGAGCCTTCGCTTGAAGGGCAAGTTCCCAACCCTTGGTGCGCCAAAAGTAACGACACTGATTCGAAGATCAGGAATGTAAGTAGCTGCCTCGTAAGCATTTAGGAGTGCTAATGCACCCCCTAGACTGTGACCTGTGACTGTCAAGCTAACCTCACGATCACCTTGCTCCAAATAGAAGTTGACTAGTCTTACAACTTCTTGCATAACTTGTTCAGAGGCACTCAGCTTGTTATACCTAGTAAGCGCACCCCTTGACTTGTACATGCTAAGAAATCCACACTCAACCCTAACATCAGGGTTGTCATCAATAGGCTCCTTAAAGGCCTTGACATTGGACAGCCACTCTGACGGTGCCACGGTACCTCGCTAAGCTACAACTATGTCTCTTCGCCCAATCCTTCGGGATTCATCATCGTTGCTGACTGCAATGTAACCCATCCAATTGGAGTCTTTGCTCAAAGTAGGACTAGACCTCTTGAGCCATTTAGGCAGGTGGACATGAGACATTGCATAAAAGTACTTAGTTTGGGCAAAATCAAAGGAATCGTAAGTTGCTTGGGCAAATTCCCCATATTTGAGAATTTCCCGTCGAAGCCACGAAGGCAGAGGGTCTAGAATGCCTTCCCAGTTACACGAACTAGAAAACTCTCGCCATTGTCCTGATATATCCTCCTTTTGAGAAAACGTAGATTGTCCATCGTCAATGAAATCCTTCTCTGTATTCGGCTGTCTCATCAACTGTTCCAAAGACTTGTGGGAACGGCAGCCATTGTCCTTTGCACGGCAGGCAGGCTTAGCAACAGCAACGACTTCTTCATTTGTTTTGACCGTGTTCGTGGGCAGCACGCGGTTCAATAACAATTTCTTCATCTTGTTAGCAATAAGTAAATACAACAAAAATCGCAACGACAACTTCTCTAGGCAGAGAAAAAGAGTGGAGATCAAGATTACTTATAGAGCGGGACGCAGGGTTTGGATAGAATTTTGAATGACATCCTAATCAGCAACGAATTTTGGAATTCCTAATCAAAATAGGATTTACTTATATCAGTAAAATTTTTTATTTATTGTTTTAACCTTTTTTTTTTATATGGATTCACATCAAATTTCAATGCTGGATTTACTTCTTAAATATCCATTGTTATATGGGCATGTTCAAAATCACCTTTCATGCGTGTAACACGCCCTTACAAGTTTTCACCGGTCTAAATCTTTCCCGGCTCTGACCCTGCAATTTAACCCAGCACGTTATGGAATGCACCGACCTCACCACTTCCCGCAACTGGATTTTTGATAACGATTTCACTCTCTACCTTGCCCACCAACTTGGACCCATTAAGCAATACCTTGATGTCACTAGCAACCCCAACTCTGTCCTTATCAACATGACCATCACCAGTGTCTATCAAGTTAAACGCCGATACATCCCCCGCACCGCCTCACAGGACAACGCCGCCACCACATCGACAACCTTCGACAGAGCAGTGGCTTCATGGTCCAAAACAGTTCGAATCTCCCGTCACCGAAGAATTTAGGGTATCGCGTAGGAGACTAGCTATGGCGGCAGAATTGGAGGAGTGGAGAAGATTGTTGAGGAGAATCGTTAGAGATGCACGCAGTTCGAGAGGGGTTAGGGTTTTAAGCAATGCGGTTTGAGACTGTTTGAGCGACTTAGGGTCTGCATTTTTGGTTTTGGTCGGAGGGCCGATCGAGTGCGGACGAGTCAATGGGCAAGTGCGCCATGCCGGCGGCCACGGCGTAGACAGAAGGGGAAGAGAGGGACGAGCCCTTGCCTCCGACAGTTAACACTTCGCCACTCCTTGCCATCGCCGTTGTGAAGATGCCACGGCCGAGCCAGTTAAGTTGTTTCGACAACGGGGTCAGTCAAGCAGCTGAGCGCTAGGGTACAAAGACAACAGATGATGGCATCTGTGAACTGTACATGTACTACATTCGCAGCCATCCCTCCCTCTTCTTCTTCTTCTTCTTCTTCTTCTTCTTCTTCTTCTTCTTCTTGTCTTCAGAGACGCATCGACTACACCCACCACCACCAGCAGCAACAGCAGCTCCGTCGTTTTCGTCGTTTATTACCCGGAGCCAGAGGCGTACGTCAACAACATCCGCCACCAGAGCAGCAGCTGAATCGTAGGAAGTTTGTGTCCCAAACGGCCGCATTATTTTCAGCACCACTGGGTCTAGCAGCTTTAATAAACCAACGGCAGCCACCACCGGCCAAGGCCGCGGACGAAGTGCCCCTTTCGGAGTGGGAGCGAGTTTACCTCTCTATCGACCCTGGCATAGTCCTTCTCGACATCGCCTTTGTACCAGACGATTTGAACCACGGTCTGTTCCTTTGTTGCTTTTCTCTCTGCTGCCCCCCTCTGGCTGATTCCGGCCGTATGGCATGATATGATAATGATTTCTTGACTACTTGATTGTCTTCTCTTGTTCATATAATAATCCGTGTCCTCGTGTTCTGCCGATCGTTTGTCCGCTCTGTAGTATTTTGTGGACCACTCACTATTTATCCTTCGTCATCTTCTTTTCCCCGGTTTGCTTGGTAGCGTCAAAATGAAGGCAGTACAAAGGAGTTTGTTTTTCGTGAAGATGTATGTATAATCCAATTGGAATGCAATCCGCTCGACAATCAGACTAGTGGTAGTATTAAAGCGCCAGGCAATTAGGCCGTGTGTTTCTTTCCCCCGGGGGGGGACTTGCTTGTAAACCTTTTAATCTTCTATTCTATCGCTATTTCTTTGTACTGCCATGGTTGCAATTGTTTGAGGTGTTGCATGACAAGCTGAACGATGACTTACACCGAATTTCACTAATTGAGAAATAATTACACTCTGGATTATAACTTTAATCGCAACTTACCAAACATGGGCCCCTTCCAAGGAAGAGAAGAAGGAGAACTGTATAAGTTTGCGTAAAACATTGTGTGTTACTCATTCCTATTTCAGGGACTTTGAAAGCGTCATAAAAGAAGTACATCAAACCGAGAGTTTCTTATGGAAACTTTTACACTGGCATGGAGAGGAAAACATTAAAGCAGGCATCATCTGAATTTTATGTGCTCCGGTGTATGGAGTTTAAAAGCTGCTTATTTTTTTTTTTTTTTTTTTGGGTTCTCAAAATTTAATGTCAAGGATAAAAAATGTCCATTTGAGTGCATGGTAGAATGTCCATTTCAGGAAAAAAAAAAAAAAAAGAAGAAGAAGAAGAAGGAGAAGCATGTTACTGTGTGCCTAATTACTCTCCCATCAACATTCACACTTCAAGTCACTCAGATAAAAACCAATTTATCCCAAGAAACCCGACATCATAATACTTAATAATGAAGCAGCCCCAATAATTTAATCAACAAATGATCAACATGTATATGCTATGCAATTACTTCAAAACAAAGAAATCTCAACATCACATTGGGTGGCATCAAATAGATCATTACCCTGCATAGTCCCAACAGCTTCAAATATCACCCCAGTGTAATAATCCAGCCCCCTTGCAAGGCTCAGATCAAAAACCACTCTATTAATGCACTTGGACTTGTGAAGAGCTTCAAACAATATCTCCAAATCATCCAAGGCATGTTTAGAAGAAGCATTGTCGAGAAAGCTGCTGCCTTTCTGCTTAAGCCTTGATAATAATTCCTTTGGTGGTCCCTTTTGCTTCACAAAGCTGCCAATCCTGTCTGCTGTTTCACCATTCAACCCCTTCCCCTCCACCTGTAACAATTTGGAAGTAACACATCACCAACAAGATAAGTCATCATCAATAAAAACAAAACAAAGAATTGCTACACAGAAAAAATTCGATGCAAAAAAAATTGGTGCCAAGCCAAGCAAAAAAAAAAACAGAAAAACAAAAAAATCCCAAGAGCCAACACCCTTTACCAGAAGTCCAGACATCCAGCATCATTTACGGTAAGTAATGTAAAATCGTAAGTGCCAACACATTAATTTGACAACACAATGCCACAGATAACAATAGAAAAAATTATCATTTTGCTATTCAATTTTCCAGCATGCCAAACACATGACCTGTTCTCATGGCTTATGCACCTTTTTGACATCTCAAATTAAACCTCTTCTTTTCCACCTAGAATACGTTACAAGAAACACATGGCACTGACGAGAAAATGGAGGTAGCTAATTAACAACACAATAGAGAAAATGATGGATTCTCTATATTTTCATATAGCATGTATCATAAATTAAAATTCTAGTGCAAAAACCCATCGACATAATGACTATGCCAAGCAAATAGTCAGACCCAAAGGACAATCATAGGCCCATATTTGTGCTATTATATCAACAAAATTATGCCAGCTATTGCATGAAATTTTAAGCAGTATGTAAAGAACCAATTTATCAGGATATATTGTGCAATCCCAGTAAAGGAGAAAGAAGGTGCTACATATAAACAGAAAGCACAGCCAAACCAATTAAAGATGCACCAACTAGCTTTTCGGTTTGATGGTCTCAGTTTTGCCAGCATTGATTCTAAATTGAATCGTGGGTATAACTGGGTTTCTCAACTTAGATGTCGTTTTCTTTCCTATACTACAAGAAATCAATCTATTCTGGATCCAACGGAACTCATAGAGAATGATGTGTCGCATTCTCTTCCCAATCACATGCCATTGTGTATGAGCATGCAGAACAAATCAGTTTTACCGGTCAAAGCATGGTTTTTCTGTGTGCTGTCCAGTTTCAATATGCTCTTACCATTTCCTTTTTAACCTGCTCAAATGTTTGCTTGTCTAGTTTGTCAATACTTGAACACATAGCACGAAATTTCTCAGGTGGCACTCCACAAATTTCAAACATTCCATCCAGTAACTTGCGATGATTTAATTTAACCTGTCAAAAAAACAAGTCAAAACAATAAGCACTTCAGCCAGCACTGGCAATTGCTTGGTCATCAAATTTAGCCACTAAAATGACAAAAGCACACAAATTTAGCTGCTAAGAATAGAGGAGTTTAAGATCCAATTGACAGCATACCATTCAAATTCAGCTACTTAGGAAACTTGAGTTCAAAAGTCAGTTGAAAGAATCCATATTATTTTAGCAGATGCCGAGTTAAAATAAGTTATGAGTCAAACACTCAGGATAAAGTTTAATGATGTCACAAATTAGCTTGGGTGCAACAACCAAAGGTAACCTCATGGGCCCATTTTTAAAAAAGCAGTTGAATCTTTGAATATAAAAATAAGGCTATATTCATTGGATCTTTTCACTCTATTTCACTTTCAGATTCCACAGCTCAGCATTCATGCCTTTGAATAGTTGCTACATTTATCGATGTAGGAAAGCCAAAGATAAATTTATGGGTGACAGAGCTTTAAAGTTTATTAGAGTCCAAAAAGTTGAAACTTTGAGTTTATTTGTTGAAAGGGAAACATGAGGTCCTATATGTTGTTAAGAATTTTTTGGCTATGACCGAGAACAATTCAATCAATAAACAAGTCAAAATTATACGCAGTGACAATGGTACAAAATTTACTTGTTTAGGTGATTATTTTAAGGAACATGAGATTATCCATCAAACTTCCATGGTTGAGACACCTCAACAAAATGGAAGAGTTGAGAGGAAACATCGACACATTTTGAATATAAGTAGGGCGCTCTGTTTCTAGGCTAACTTACCTATTCAATTTTGGGGAGAATGCATTCTCACTGCAGGATATTTAATTAATCGTACTCCATCATCAATTTTGGGTGGAAAAACTCCATATGAAATTTTGTTTGGAAGCCCTCCATCTATTTCTCATCTTAGAGTATTTGGTTGCTTATGTTATACTAAGAACATTAATCGGGAAAAGGATAAGTTTGCAAGTCAAAGTCATAAGTGCATATTCATGGGTTATCCTTATGGTAAAAAGGGGTGGAGGGTGTATGATCTAGATAGGAAAATTTGCTTTGAAAGTCGAGATGTGGAGTTTTTTGAGCACCTGTTTCCTTTTGCCCATACGGACTCTAGATTCCCTACCTACTGTCATTGAGTCTACTATATTGGAGGATGTGCCTGAGATTGAGGAACCTCCGCTAGCCTCTGAATATGATGGACAGTCCGTTGAAGAGGGTATGACAGCAGATGGGGTCGTACCGTACCAGTATCGGAAGTTTCAGAGGTTACGGGTGCAATAGACGATCTTGGACGCGGCAAACGAGCGTAACAGCCTTCAGTTCGTTTGCATGATTATGTGCTGCATACAGTTGCCCTCAGTCCCTCGAGTTCTCCTTCCTCTTCCTTGGCATCCTTAGGTACGCCCTATCCCATCACAAACTATGTGAATTGTGTTAAATTTTCCTTGTCACATCGTCGATTTGTGGCTGCAATAACTACAGGGATTGAACCAACCAGTTTAAAAGAGGTCATGCAGCATTCATGTTGGCGTGAGGCAATGAAAAAAGAGGTTCAGGCACTAGAGGATAATGAGACATGGATAGTTGCTACTTTGCCTAAGGGAAAGAAGGCTCTTGGTAGTAAATGGGTGTACAAAATCAAGTATCATGCAGACGGAACCATCGAGCGATACAAGGCACGCTTGGTTGTTTTTGAAAATCATTAGATCGAGGGTCTTGATTATAATGAGACGTTTGCACCTATTGCAAAGATGGTCACGGTTCGTACCTTCTTAGTAATAACAGCGATCTGTGGATGGGAATTGCATCATATGGATGTGCACAATGCAATTTTGCATGGCGATCTTGAGGAGGAAGTTTATATGCGGTTTCCACCAGGGTTTACGGCATCCGGAGCGGATAAAGTGTGTCGTCTACACAAGTCTCTTTACGGGCTGTGACAGGCACCGCGGTGTTGGTTTGCCAAGCTTGCTACGGCTCTGATTCAATATGGATTTCAGTAATCTGGCTCAGAATATTCTTTGTTCACATTTCGGCATGGCAAAGTTTAGTTGACCATTTTGGTCTATGTTGATGATCTGATGATAGGTGAGACTGATAGTGATGCCATTCAGGTGTTTAAAACTTACTTGAATACTTGTTTCCACATGAAAGACCTTGGCAAATTGAAGTACTTCTTAGGTCTTGAAGTAGCACGAAATTCAACTAGGATTTTCCTTTGTCAGAGAAAATATGCTCTTGATATTATTTCTGAGACCGATTTGTTAGGTACTAAACCTGCAAGCACATCAATGAAGCAAAATCATCACCTCGCTTTAACTATGGACGCGACTCTTCCTAATCCTATGTCTTATCGGTGTCTTATTGGTCGTCTTATCTACCTAATAATTACTTGACCTGAATTGTCTTATTGTGTGCATATCTTAGCATATCCTATGCGGATTTATTGTGATAGTTAGTCAGTTCTTCACCTTACTCACCACATTGTGTTTCATGAACGCACCAAGCACATCGAGGTTGATTGTCACTTTGTTCATGATGAGATTCGCCATGGTATCATTCTTCCTCAATTTGTATCATCGTCTCACTAACTAGTTGATATCCTTACCAAAGCTCTTGGCAAACGTTCATTTGATGCCATTCTTTGCAAGTTGGGTATTTCAGATCTTCATGCTCCAACTTGAGGGGGGTATTAGGGTGAATATTTGGTAGCTGAAGTTTCGGTAGTCTTATGTCTATTAGTATATATTTATATTTGGTAATTTTGAGTAGTTACACATAATTAGGTAAATTGAGACTGAAGTTATGAAATTTTTAGGGTACACATTGTATATATATAATATAGAATATTGGAATGAAGAGGGGCGTCAGTCAAAATTTCTTTCCCAATTTTCTTGGCTTTTCATTATTATTATTATTATTAACTTAATAGACCAGAATTTTTGTGAATCATGAAATTACCAACCCTTGTTCATTCTCAGTCATGGCAATTTTAATAAAGTCGACAATAAACATTGATTTTCTCCCATGATTTGTTGGCTACTGCTAGGGAGGACATACCAAATTTAGCATAATTTGCCGCTAAAGGATTTTTTTCTTTTCTTTTCTTTTCTTTTCTTTTTTTTTTTTTTTGTTAAAAAAGAAGAAGAAGAATAAGAAGAAGAAGTTCATCTTTTTTCTGTGAGGTGGGAAGTGTCGCGGTGCTGGACTTTGGGCTACAAATACAAATTGTGATGATGGCCAGAACAAGAATAAAAAAATAACTCATTCGCAAAGTTAATGCAAAAAAGCTGATGTTATGCCTCCTAAATTTATCAAACAAAAGACTTTTTACGTGGAAATCAAGAGCTCAACCCCTGAGAAGACACATGCATTTCGGCATGCCAATGGATTTATGGGTATCTTTTTTTTTTTAGTTTTTGTCTTCGTCCCTGTCCCTGTGTGTAGCATGCATGAGCTCGATGCTGCTTTTTTTTTTTTCTTTTTTTTTTTTTTGGGTGAAACTAATGGTCATTGCACACACCATTTATTATTTTTAATTGATAATTACATATTTATATTGTGTATATGAATATTGGATATTTTAATTTACAAAAAACAATTCACAATTATTTTGCTATGTTTGATTTTAATTCTCGTGACTATTTTGAAGCTAACATTATTTTAGTTGAATGAAAATATACTTTACATTAAATAAGTATATGCCGACCAATTATTTTATCAAATAATCGTGATAGTACATGAATATATGTACATATGGTTATGTAATTGTTTGTCTATTAAAAAATATACATTTTTTGATTTATTTATTTTATTGAAGTGATAATAATTTGATTTTTTTTCTCAAAACAATTCATAAAATATTGTGAAAGACTTATTAGAATTAAAAAAGAGTTAGATTTGAGGTTTAAAAAATGTAGTTAATTGTAATTGAAATTAATATGATTATTGATTACACTTTAACATTTTTGGAAGTTCAATAAAAATAAAAAAGAAAAGTTGTAAAATTAAGTTGTTGTATAATTTTTTTCTTTAAAAAATTATTTAAAATCATTAATTTCTCTTAACTTTAATAATATATTAATATAAAATAGTATTGAATTTGTTTGATATAAGAGCTTATAATATCTATTAATAAATGATTTTTTTGTTATATTTTATTTAAATAATAAAATAAATTTGAATTTAAATTATGAGTTTTTTAAATAAAAAAAAATTTAATAGTAATTTTTTTTATTTTTAAGAAAATAAAAAGAGAAAAAAATTCACATTAAAATTTTATTTTTAATAAAATTTTAAGAAAAATTATAGACTAATTATTATGTTAGTGTTAAATACTACAAAGAATGAAAGTCTACTAAAAAAATACTATAATTTAAATTAAATACTTAAATATTTATAAAATTAAGTAAATGTTATAATATAAGTGTTTTACAAGCTATTTTTCAAAATTAGACAATGCTAATATATTTTGATATTAGATTGATCAATTGTAGAGTTGATTATATTTATTAAAAAATAGATTTTTACTTTATATTTCATTTAAATTCAAGATAAGAAAGAAGTTTAAATTATTATGAGTATTTTTAAGAAGAGAATATATATATATATATATATATATATATATATATATATATATATATTTTTAAAAAAAACAATAGAAAAAGGAATTTAAGAATTTTTTTAAAAAAAAAATATTTTATATTCTATTTTTCTTAATTATAAGCATTTATATTGGATAAAATTTAGACATATAAAGATGACAATTGCTATATCTTGTTTGATAACGACTCGTAAGGTTTTAACTCTTAGTTCGTCAAACCTTTGCTTGAAGGGCAAGTTCCCAACCCTTGGTATGCCAAAAGTAACGACACTGATTCGAAGATCAAGAATGTAAGTAGCTGCCTCGTAAGCATTTAGGAGTGCTAATGCACCCCCTAAACTATGACCCGTGATTATCAAGCTAACCTCACGATCACCATGCTCCAAATAGAAGTTGACTAGTCTTACAACTTCTTGCATAACTTGTTCAGAGGCACTCAGCTTGTTGTACCTAGTAAGCGCACCCCTTAACTTGTACATGCTAAGAAATCCACACTCAACCCTAACATTAGGGTTGTCATCAATAGGCTCCTTAAAGGCCTTGACATTGGACAGCCACTCTGACGGTGCCATGGTACCTCGCTAAACCACAACTATGTCTCTTCGCCCAATCCTTCTGGATTCATCATTGTTGCTGACTCCAAGTAGGACTAGACCTCTTGAGCCATTTAGGCAGGTGGACATGGGACATTACATAAAAGTACTTGGTCACCTCATAACCATGATGAGTAAGACCTAATTCCTGAAAAAGCTTGCTCTTGTTATACTTGCAGCTTCCGCAGTATTCAGACAGAGGATCAAAATCAAAGGAATTGTAAGTTGCTTGGGCAAATTCCCCATATTTGAGAATTTCCTGTTGAAGCCACGAGGGCAGAGGGTCCAGAACGCCTTCCTAGTGCACGAACTAGAAAACTCTCGCTATTGTGTTGATATATCCTCCTTTTGAGAAAACGTAGGAGTCATATATTGTCCATCGTCAATGAAATCCTTCTCTGTATACGGCTGTCTCATCAACTGTTCCAAAGACTTGTGGGAATTGCAGCCATTGTCCTTTGCACGGGTAGGCTTAGCAGCAGCAACGGCTTCTTCATTTGTTTTGACCGTGTTTGTGGGTAGCACGCGGTTCAATAACAATTTCTTCATCTTGTTAGCAATAAGTAAACACAACAAAATCGCAACGGCAACTTCTCCAGGTAGAGAGAAAGAGGGGAGACCAAGATTCCTTATGGAGCGGTGCACGGGGTTTAGATTGAATTTTGAATTGGAAATCCTAATCAGCACTAAACGGGCTTTGAAATTCCTACTCAAAACAGGATTTGCTTATATCATTAAAACCTTTATTTATTGTTTAAACCCTTTTTGTTTTTATGTGGAATCCCTATTCAAAGGCTCACATCAATTTTCAACGCTGGATTGACTTGCCTAGTAGCCGTTGTCATAAAGAAACCACCTAGTCCCCACAGAATATTTCCATAATTACATTCTTGTTAAACAAGGCAACCTTTGCATCTTTGTCGTGGATTGCCACGGAAGCTAAAGGACAAGAAACTGCTGTATTCATCACCCTTTGACAAAGTGATTAGAAGCTATTGCCGTGGCATTGCTTGTAACAAGTTCAAGTCCCAAGGTACAGATTTTCTTCATTTCAGAGACTAATCAATGGAGTAAATGGAAGCAAAATAATTAATTAGTGTTTTTAAGAGTTGACCTCTCGATCTTCTCTCTCATCCACACCTCCTCCTTCCTCCTCAACCGGCTATGTCTGGCGGTGGCAATCCTGGCTTTTTTAACCTTTCCAACCCTCAAGCTGAGCCGGTGGGCGAGAATGGCGCGGCTCTACCGGGTCGTCCCCTTGGCGGATATGGCCAAAACTCGGTTGGTAGTTAGACTGACTTCTTTCCCCCTCAGCGCCGGGGAGGAGGCACGGGGAGATCGACGGAGAGCATGGAGAAGCTTGGAGGAATAGATCCGCTGCTCCACGTCGTTTCTCCATCTGGCTGCTGCTGCTGCTGTAGTAGTGGTTGCAGTTTGGGTCTGTGCGACATCGTTGTGGCTTGGAGGAGGAGATGGTGTCTCGTCGGGGTGGGGGAGTTTTCTCCGCTTCTTTCTGTTGGATTCTTCTTCAAGCGTGTCAAGACTTGATTCGGCGCCAGGAATCAAAGGTGCCATCCCTCTGCTCTCTTTGCTGTATGTAATATATCTCCTATATATTCTGAACAGTTTGGCATTGTGCCTACTTCATGAGGAAGGCAGGACGATAGAGGAAGAAGCCATTGTAGAGACTAAGAAGCTGATAGAAGGTTACAGGAAAGAATTGCTTCGTTTAGTGGTCGAAAGTGAAGGGAGTGTAGTTCCAAGAGCATGCAAGGAATTTGCTATGGGGATGAGCCATGTGTATCACTATTTATACCTAATTGATGAGAGGGATGGATTTTCATCTCCAAATAACAAGGTTATTGAAGACATTAAGGCTACTGTTTGGGAAACCCATTTCTCTTTCTCATGTTCATGGTCATGAACCGAGGAGCAATTTTTATGTTGGACATTAGGCTTTTCTTAAAATATAGAAATAAAAAATTATATATATCAATATATAACATAAAAAAAAAACAATAATATGGTGTGTTTAAGTTGTTATTTTAAATGTTAAATTTTTAATTAACGACATAAACATATAAATATTTTGTTATTATACAGTTATTTTATCCATTCTTCATATTTAGGTGCACTTAAACTCTCACATTGTGAGCTAATAATATGGCGATTACGTCATGTCCCGGAGGAGCATTCAGCCAATTAATAGATAGCCTTTAGTCTTACGAATTGGGGGGTGGGTTTGGAAGGAAGGGGGGGGGGGAAAGACTAAGAAACGAAAATGAAAGAAAAGGTTTCTCAAATCCTAAACAACCCCCAACGAAAGCTTTTTAATTATTATTTATTTATCATTATGTTTCTGCGACAATGGCGTGTGCTGTCAATCGCCTTAACGTTGCTCAAATCCCATCCATGAATGAATGATTAGAGGTTGTAGCACAAAAAAAGTGGACAAAAGCTTCATCTTACTACGATCTATTAAGATGACGAGGTAACATTGTAGCCGGTCGACTGTTTGTTGCTCTTAAATATTATCCCTTTTTGTGTGTTGACTCTGGCCCTTAAATATTTTACCTTAAATTAGTAAAATTCATGTATAGATGTCCATCTTTCTTTTTGTGTTTACCACACCTTATTATATTAGTAGTAAAACAAAGCTTTTGCTCGATAAAGTACACATATGACAAAACTCATTACTTTATTATTGAATTTGATCACATATTATTTATTTATTAGCAATATATGTCAGATCTTTTATTACACATTTTTTCCTTTACCAATACAAATAGGAAATTCATGCAACAAACATACACCTATAAATTCAAAAATAAAATAATGAATCTTGTGACAATATTTGCAAAATAAAAAAAAAATCCCATATTGTGATCTTCCTATAATTAAAAGCAAGAAAACCCTTCCACTAAATAGACTCTAGAAAACCCTTCCCATATTGAAATCAACTCTAGATACATTAGATATGGAATTTGGCTTGGTGTTTTTTACAGTAGACTTAAGGAGATTTAAGATGATGTTTTTACCTTTACACTTAAAGATTTACATGTTTTTCCTGCTATGATTGATTGCATTAAGGTGATAAAGCCAAAAATGACCTAAAAGGATATGGGTTACATCTATAGATAAGATATCATAATAAACCTCATGCTTATAATTATCTAATTGAATGAGAACTCAACATTGTTTTGTGACTAGTAAAGTAATTTTCTTAATTTAAGTCAATAAAAAAGGTTGCAAGTGTGGTTATGTCTGAAAAATTCAACCTAAAAAGTGTAGGCTTAGCAATGACATTTATGGTACTTTTTCAACAAAAAACAAAATTTCATCCATAACCTTTAATGTCTTTGAGATTTTTGCCCAGTATCTTTATATTTTTTAGAATTATTCCATTATATTTGCTTTGTTACCTTTTTACACAATTTTTTGTCAGTCTTTTAGTATCATTATCACGTGACAATTATTGTAATATTGTCATCTCAATTTTGCTTAGATATCACGTCACCATTTTTTTATCAAAACGTGACCATAAATTATTTTTAAAAAAAAAAAAAAAAATTATAAATTAAGTTAAAAAATCTAAAAATAATTAATTAATTTTAAAAATAGAAAAAATTTCTAGAAATAGAAAAAAAATTTAGAAATTAAGTTTTAAATTTTGTGAAATAATTAAATAATTTTAAAAAATGATATTACTTGAAAAAAAAAAATTAAAAAAAAAGAAATTAATCTTAAATGGTTCTGACAAATAAAAAATTAATTTGAAAATATTATAACGTCTACTCAAACATTGCCAACTCTAACACAATATCTACTTGGTGAACACTTGCTACTACTCCTCCAATAACACCTATTATGTAATTTTTCTATTTTTTAAATTAATTTAAAAAATTTCTTTCTATCTTTAAAATTAATTTCTAATTTTTAAGAAATTTTCAAATTTAATGTATATTTTTAAAAATTGATTATATTTTTTTAGAAATTAATTTAGAATTTTATTCTACATGTTAAAATTAAAGTTTAAATTCTTAAGATTTTTTTATATTTTTTAAATTAATTTCTAATTTTAAAAAATATTTAGAGTTTTTTTGTTTTTAAGATTAATTTATAATTTTCAATAAAATTTTAAAAATAATTTATTATTACATTATTACAAATTTATTGACATAACATTTGAGTTAACAAAATTAAAGTGATGTAATGTTATAGAAATTATTTTGTGGGAAGGATAGTAAAAGACTACTGGAAAAAAGTGTGAAAGGGTGATGAGGCGAGCGTAAATGTTGGATTGAAAAAAAAAAGGATAGAAAAAAAATCTAGAAAAAGCTAAAGGTTATAGGCAACAATAAATCAAAATATACCTAACAACAACACAATACTAGTAATCTTCCTCAAAATTATCAGTTTTTTTCATCATTTTTCCTAACATATTTTATGAGATCTACTATCTATATTACTAAAATCATAAGTTAAACTCAATACTCAATGGTAAATCAATATTCATAGTTTAATTAATAAAATTAATATTGAATTCTATTTGTAGAACTAATTGATAAAGAAAATAAATATAACAATAAAAAGAAAATCAAAGATCTCAAATAACCTAATTAAGAAATAAAAATATCTTGTAGTAGTGGTTGTAGTTTGGGTCTGTGCGACATCGTTGTGGCTTGGAGGAGGAGATGGTGTCTCGTCGGGGTGGGGGAGTTTTCTTCGCTTCTTTCTATTGGATTCTTCTTCAAGCATGTCAAGACTTGATTCGGCGCAAGGAATCAAAGGTGCCATCCCTCAGCTCTCTTGCTGTATGTAATATATCTCCTATATATTAGCTGAATCAATCAGCTAGCAAAATATTTATCAGTTTTTCTGTGTCTCACCTTCTCTCAAACTGAGGGAGGAAATACGTGTGGGTACGAGAAGGTGGTGGGTCTGGGGGACAAATAATAATAATGTAAAATAATATTAGTAAAATTAAATTTTGAGATAAATTCGCTTACTTATTAATAAATAAAGCCTCGAAGAGAGAGTGACTGACTGACTGATTAGCGTTAGCATTTTGGAACAAAGATTTGAGGTAATATATTTGTATAGATGTGTGTGTGTGTGTGTGTGTGTGTTTGGGGGGACGCACCTTTGATGAGAGAAATAATGAATGAAGACTGTAGCGAATATAAGCTGGAACCCAATTTATTATTATCATTGTTCTTCCATTAATTACTATTAAAAATCTTTCTTTACGATCCAGGTTGAAAAATCAGGAAAAAGCAAAAAAAAAAAAAAAAAAAAAGGGCTAAGCATAAAATTTAATTCCCCTTTTGTTTGTCTCTTAATACTCAATTTATATTGGTGTGAGTGCTACAATATAACAAGGGCAAAAAAATAATTTAAAATACAAGACATATTCTAACATTTATTTATCATTATGTTTCTGCGACAATGCCGTATGCTGTCAATCACCTTAACGTTGCTCAAATCCCATCCATGAACGAATGATTAAAGGTTGTAGTACCAAAAGTGGATAAAAGCTTCATCTTACTGCAATCTATTAAGATGACGAGGTAACATTGTAGCCGGTCAACTGTTTGTTGCTCTTAAATATTATCCCTTTTTGTGCATTGACTCTGGCCCCTAAATATTTTACCTTAAATTAGTAAAATTCATGTATAGATGTCCATCTTTCTTTTTGTATTTACCACACCTTATTATATTAGTAATAAAACAAAGCTTTTGCTCGATAAAGTACACATATGACAAAACTCATTACTTTATTATTGATTATTGAATTTAATCACGTATTATTTATTTATTAGCAATATATGTCAGATCTTTCATTACACATTTTTTCCTTTACCAATACAAATAGGAAATTCATGCAACAAACAATACACCTATAAATTCAAAAATAAAATAATGAATCTTATGACAATATTTGCAAAATAAAAAAATCTCATATTGTGATCTTCCTATAATTAAAAGCAAGAAAACCCTTCCACTAAATTTAATGAACCTACTAATAAAATTGATAACAAAAATTCAAGGAAATTTCCAAACAACTTTTCCTTAAGTGTTCATTTGACTAAATTATGGCATGTTTTCAATCAAGATAGAAGTTTCTTCTTTTTAGAGGTAGATTCTCAATGGTGAGCATAACCTTGCCAAGTTCACCAATCTTGAAATTGATACAAAACATAAGTCACTTTGTTGAAGCAATCTTCGTAACCTTTTTTGTATTATCATTATGTACGTTTCTTTAATAGTAGGTAAAAATTCTACCTACCCCAATAACTTCCATGTCAAGAGGTGTGTTTAAACATGAATTAGGTATAATGGCATACTATTAGGTTAACAGTAATCCAAAAAAAGCAACCCAAAGGTAAAAAAACAAAATGGTTGCATCTTAGTTGAATTCATCAAAGAGATTTTCCCTTGGATTATTCTTATGCCAAAAGGATTGCTACTATACATAAGGTAAAAGTTAGAAAGTAAACCAACTTTAATAATTAGGGATTCCATTATATGTTTTGCAGTTAGTTTCATAGTGATCTCATTAATAGGTTTGATTATTTCAAATTAGTCATTTTGCTCAGTTTTGCCATACTTTATTAGTGCTTGTTAAGCATCTATGTGCCTAGATAGTGGACAAAAAACACCACTTTTGGCCTATCAACCACAAAGTTGCGCAATAGCATGTGACAAGGAACATAATGCATGAAAATTTTCATACAATTTAACTTTAATTAAGTTTCAGTGAATATGGAAGAACCAATAAAGACAAACATGTTTTACATTTCTAATGACTTCTAATGTATAACATAAAAAAAAAAAAAAGCATGACCATTCACCTACTTAATAAATGACAATTCCAAATACATTTAACAGTGACTTTGCTAATTTACTATGATTGGAAAGATATTAATACCAAAAACAATAAAGGAAAGAAAAACCAAAAATATTTTTACAAGAATACTTATAACATTAGGGTTAGTCATCATATGCTAGTGTTAGGATTGTTTCAAGTAAGAATTAGAGAAAACCTTACGCATGTCTGGGATATTAATACGAATCTTAATCATTAAAAGAATGCAATGGAAATAAAGATTAGCATCCTCATACTTGGACCATAAAGGCAAGCAATTTAACAGATGAATTTTTATAATCCTAGCTTCTTCATCAAAGATTTCCAAGCAACAACAATCTAAGTATAAATGAAATTTCAACGTCAAGTAATATTTTACAATGATTTAGAAGTTTTACAATTTAAAACCTACATTTAGGTCACATATAGCTCCTTATTCCCCATTTTTCCATGCTACAAGTAACTCTATTATATATTACGCCCACTTAAGAGGCTCTTAGCGTGACATGGTTATGAGAGGGTTGCACATAGTAATTATGTTTTTCTTTGAATTTTTATTTAATAGGTGAGTTATCGTTTTTATGATGTCATGTGTTATACCTATTTCTTATAATAATATGACTTGATGTTAAAAAAAATAGAGAGAGGCTCTCAGCATACAAAAGTCATGCTATTGTTTAACACAAGATGGTTAAAGAGGTGGGAAAGTAGTTATTAGGTAATGCTTTTAATTAGGTTTTAAGAATTTAAGAAATGAAACAAGTTTACTTTGCAATATGTGTTTTTTTTTAAAGTTAATCACAACAGGTTGAAATAAAGGTAAATGTTTTAAATCCTAAAAAGAACAAGATATAATGGAGATTAGAGTTCGATGGTACTCGGGGGAAGAATTTCATGGCTAATAGGTAGGAAGAAATCGGTTTATCAACTTTTCAAAGCCTTATAATTAAAAAAATGTATAACCTTACCAACAGATAGTAGTTAGCAAATTGTTTCTAACGAAAAAAAAAAAGAATAAAAGAAAGTTAAACTTCAGTCAAAAGTCATTGACCATTTACTTTAAAAATGCCACCAACATCCCAAGAGGGTTCTCTATGCAATAAACGTATGCTCACACAAATAGATTACTATCTTGTAATAAGAATCACATTCTACATTTGGCTTTCACAAATTTTTAGGACTATGTCTTCACAATCTTATTTTTGCTTATCAAACACGTAAACTCTCTCAATAATACAATTTGTTGAATGGTTGAGATTCAACATCCGAGCATACTCGGAGTACTAATTTTGGGTAGCTAAGATTTTCACTTGCAACAAGTGCTCACCCTATTGTGATTGTGATGCTTCTATAGCCTAGACTTTAGAATTTAATTTGTACATTACCTCAATGTTGGAGGTATGGTTCCCTCAGACAAAAAGTATCCAAACGGAACCCATAAAAAAAAAAAAAAGAGGGGAGGGCATTGAATTGGCACACCACCTCTACCTCTTGCACAATGCACACATAGACCTAAAAAAACTACTGCTTTATTTCTAGCAACAAACTCAACTCAGTATTATTTGTGTGTGTGCATGGAAAAAGAACAGATAATTGGGGTATCATTTTCTTTAAGAGGACCCCATGGAGGATAAATGTTATGTTAACCAAGAAGGCCAAAGATCAACAAGTAAACATATAAATGCGCTTAACCTGCAAGTTGATCAGTAAGATATTGGCTTAATTAACTAGTAACATTGTACCATGCATGAAGATCCTATGGAATATGATCCTACTTTCTTCCAGACTATTGTTAGTCTTGCTAACTGTGTTTTGTGCTACTCTGATGGCTTTGAAATTATTTCTTTGCCTTTCTTTTCTTCTGTTTTTTTTTTGTTTTTTTTTCCTTGCAGTATGATGACTATTTCCTTCTTGACCAGAAGGTTTAAAATGCACATCATGAGCATTACTGTTGTTCTAGTCATTTTTTGTCATTGTGGCTAATGCAGTCGTAATTGCCTACAATGTGACTGCAATTTTCGGTTATGCACTGCAATTTAACATCATACATGTAAACAGATGCTTAAGACTACTGTCAATTTGGGTTTTAACGACCACCAGTTTAGGTGCTTGTTTGTTCCTATTACAATTAAATATGACTAGTTTTAACCTCGTGATCTTTTTGATGATTTATACAATTTTTATGGGGCAGCCTTATAGTTCTAAGGGACGAAGCTAATATCTTTAGCACATGTGGTAGCTAATGATTCACAGTCATAATGACAGGAAAAAAATGCCTTTTGTGGTAAAAATACTGGAAAATGGGAACTATTCTCTTTTTTTTTTTTTATGTGGGGAAACTTGTAAGGTCTGTCACTTTGTCAAAATCACACGATAGGCTAATAAGAGCATTTGTCAATTTATTTTACTCAAATTTAAGTATTTAATTATTCCTTTTTAACATGGTACAGGAGCAAGAAAAGACTACAGAATTTCATGGATACATACTGGCAAACCAATATACTCAGTATGGTTTGGCTCAGAAAGTGAAAGGCAGGCTGTTTTTGTGGATGAAGTGAAGTGCATTGGATGTTTAAAGTGTGCTTTATTTGCAAAGAAGACATTTGCTATTGAAACCATTTATGGAAGAGCAAGGGTTGTCGGACAATGGGCTGATCAAGAATGCAAAATTCAAGCAGCCATAGAAACTTGTCTTGTTGATTGTACCTCGTAAGATAGTAGTTTTTCCCTTATCGCGGAATTAATTTTGTCTTCTAAC